>JASDQU010014151.1:56962-67535 GCA_032191745.1 Picea mariana
ATACTATTTAATGCCAGGTAAAAAAAAAAAAAAAAACAAAGGTAAGTACTCAGGCATAAATCTACAGCCAATTCGACTGTCTTTCAGCTGTCATTTCAACTAACCAATAAAAATTTACTGCAAATTAAAATTTACAGCCAAACGACTGTTATTTCAGCTGTCGTTCAACTAACCAATAAAATTTACTGCCAATTAAGATTTACTGCCAAACCACTGTCACTCAATTAGATTCTGTCATGTTTTAAAAGGTTTATTGTCAACTCAATATTACAGCACTTCCATCGAGAACAACGGGGACAACCATGAGGTTGATTAATCCATTTATGTAATGAAAATTTTAGCTGAGAGCCCGAAAAGGAGGTTTTAACAGTTCAACAGCACGATGGTCCATCATTTAGGCAAACACGTGGGTTCCAACCATCAGTTCGCAGTGATTCAACCTTGATTTTTTTTTTTTTAATGTTTGTTTTGCTGAGTTAACATCCAAAAATCTAAGTTATCCATCCGAATAAAATTTTTAGAAGAATTTCCCCCCTTCATGAGTGGGGAATAAATCAATTAAGGGTTACCATGCACTCAGTTACTGATTACACAACCTTCAACGAAAAATGTGAGGAGAATAGAAACAAGTGCTGACAATAGAAATTAGAAATAGAGATTACCAGGTTACAATGCCAGCCCAAGGCAAACGCGGGCTAAGTAGAACACACCAGAAGGACAGGTGAGATCGCAGAGATCTCCAACATAGATATTGTATAGGTTAAGATGAAACACCCATCATAGATAAACGCGAGCAAAGGAATAAGCGGGTAAAATGTAAAGGTAACGAATGGATAAGAAACAGAGTTTCACTGCCATTATCAAGCAATGATCATATAGAAACAAAATCGCTAGCAAGGATATTTACACAGTTAGGTTAGTTGTTTAAATGATATAGATGCAAGGCTGGAGTGGCCAGTATTAAACAACGCAGGGTTAATATTTTCTAGCCCTCACATAATGCAATCGATGAAGTATAATTATCTTTCATCCATTACCGAATTATGACAACCGAGATAACGTTTTTACAGCAGTTACACATTTATAATTGCTGAAGTAAGTAAATAAAAAAAAACCAATCGATCCCACTAGATTCAACACAGATTGAAGTTAATTAATTTTTCAACTCAGAATACCACCATAAAAATGCTGACAACAGTAAGAGAAATCCAGGGCCCTAAGAATAACTCATCGAAAGGATCGCAGGGATTCTATCAGTCGGGGCGCAGAAAATAAACAACAAGGAAGCAAGATAATCCAAACACAGAGGCCGTGTTGAAGGACGCAAGTAAACAATATGGCGAGGACATCCATAGAGGTAGACGGCTAATAGGTTTGCCTTCACTTCACCATCCTTGCACAGAAAAGAAAGGCGTTGAGATCCATAGGTCTTTTAACGCCAACGCGACAACCATAGATCAGGCTCCTGACTGACTGCTCAGGTGAGGACTGGTGAGCTAGGGACGAAGGATAAACAACCTCAAGGTTACAATCAACACACAGGGCGATCATGACATGCGAGAAAACAAGGCCATAGGAGACGACAACCAATGAGCTAGGCTAAGAAAAATTTCAGATATCAATCTAAACATCCAATCTACTTAAATAATCAACATGCATATCCAATCATAAACCTACAACAATCTACCATTCAAATGAAGAAAGTGTATTGTTGCCTATTCTCCCGCTCTAAGTGACGTTCGTGCACTCCGTGCAACTCTCGCTTGCCGACCACTGAGACTTCACTGGTACCTCCCAGCTAATGCTAGGGGTACTCTTCTTCCCCCTTAGCCCCTCGAGCCGCAAAGGGGCCACACACACTATCCAGAGATCTCTTCTAGCTCCTAGCTCGCCTCGCAAGGCCGAGCTACCACTCCTCTCCGAGATGGGTATCCCAACTCCCACAAGTAAATCAGTCAAGTCGATATTTCTGCAGCGTAACATTACGCAAAAAAAAGATGATCCTTTCTCCTTCTCCTTCCTTCATTATATAGAATTTCCCACTTCCTCTCTTTCCTAAAATCTCATTTAATTAAAGTTTTAAAAATAAATTCCTAAAAATTCTTCTTCGTACAGGTGTCACACATCCCCTACATTCCTCCATTATTTAGTTTCTTTAATTAATTAAATATCTTATTTCCCTCACCCACCTAGAGTTACTCCTAGAATCACTCCTAGGTGTCCCCAAATCCTCTTACAGGTTTTTAAAGGCTTTCCCTATTATGAAGTTGTTAATTCAGTTTAAAATTAGAAAGCTCTTAAATGTAGATTCTTTACTAAGTTGACTTCCCTCTTTTTCCCTTTTTATGTTACCTCTTTTCCCTAGTTTCCTATTTTTTTTTGTTTTCCCTCTTTCCCCTTTTACTTAGATCTCAAAAAGTCAGGTGTGGAATTTAACCCCTTTTTCCTTTTATCATTAATTTATTATATTTTAAAATATCAAAAAATAAAATAATCAATTCCCTCTTTACATTTTATAACCACAGATTTTATTTCTTCTGAATAAATTAATTTCTTACTCCCTTCATGTTACAAAATTTTACGAAGATCATAATTATTATTTAATTGGTTTTTAGTTTAATTATTATTATTATTATTWTWWTTTTTATTTTTTTTTTAAAGGTAGACAAAATTTTACCCCTAGTGTAATTTTAGACTTAGAACTTAGATTTTGTACTGGGCGACATTTAATTAGGGAAATTGTTTTAAAAATTACTGAACATGTTATTTGTCTTAGGGCCATCTAGGTTCATCYCTCTATCATCAACAACGTGACGTGCCCTTCAGGATGCACTAGGTGCTCCAAGGGTGCCACTTGCCTCATTTGTTCCTTTGCGCGACGTGCCCTTCAGGATGCACTACGTGCTTAAAGGGTGCCACTTGCCTCTTGACTGATTTGGTAGACATCAATAACCCCTGGAATCAACACTCTGCCAGGTGAACTTGTGGGAGACTAAGGGCTTCTAAGGAATAAGGCCCAAGCCTTATTGCGCGCTCCTTAGAATCATCGTGAGCAACTGTCGCAGTCTTCCCTCACGGCATCATGGGTCCTCTCGAACTAGGTAATCGTTAACCTATAGTTCGAGCCACAGTGGGAGTGCTAGTAGGCTATGGCAGGGCTGTTGTCTACACCTCTCCCTCACATCTCTGGTAGTCGTGCGTGACCCCTTTACTCCATATGCGAGTCTAGTTGGCAAGCTATCGTCAGCCTGCATCATCAACAAATCATGTCAGAACATATCCACATCATATCATCTAATCAAATGCACTAATATCACAGTAAAACAATCAAACCCCAATGGCATACTCCCTGACTCAATCCAGAGTCCAAGGGATTCCATCGATGCCTCTGCATCCTCGAGGTCCAAAACCCTGAACACTCAGTAAAACCGAGTCAATAGCACCTGTCTATATCAATGTAGTAAAACAACATATCATCAACCCATAACGCCTCATAATCAAAATCAAGAGTTTTAATAGCATAATAATTCGGATCACTTACGAGCAAGTATCCTCAAAGAATAAGTTCGCTCAGTGCGCCAGAGCGGGATGTTACAATTATGTACTAGTCAAAGGTGGTGTTCTTGTATGGATTTAGTGGTTTTCACAGCTTCACTATGTTGGATTGATAATTGCATGTGTTGTTGGTATGCGTTAAAATGTTTCTCTTTGAATATTAGAAATGCAAGAGGTTGTTAGTTCCGAGTCTATTGTCAAAAGTAAAGGTATGCACAATAAGCTTGTTGTTGAAATACTGAGAGGGGGGTGAATTAGTGCCAACAATAATTATTACTTTATTTTACCATAGTTTACATTCATTCAAAATATGTTATTTACAAAAAGTTAATAATGCAAGTTATAATACACACAAATTTAACATGGAAACCCAAATGGGGAAAACCATGAAAACTTTCCTTTATGAAAATTGTAAGCACCAACTTACAGTAGACACATATCTCCAATAAGGAACTAACCTGCAAGTGACACCAATCTCCTTGTTGAGCACCAACTCAGCCAATGGGCACCAACCCACAAAAATATTGTTCACATGCACCAACCTGTAGGAGACACCAATCCCCTTTATCACTCCACCCTACTTCCTGAAGAATATTTGTAACTAGTAGTCTATTTCTAAATACTCTCTAGCATGCTTCATGCTCTATGCCATCTAGCCTTAGATCATTTTCATCACTTCCATGATATCGTATGAACCTTAGAGCCCTACTTCCTCACACTTCATCCACACCACATTCAACATAATTCAGGCATGATTATATATTCGAGCTCATAGACCAATGATTTGTTCTCAACCAAATCATTTTTAGCAAATTGGCTCCAGGTTTCCATTAAAACTGGGCTCAGAAGGAAAACAATCCTTCCAACTAGTATTAAATTCCTTTCATATTTCACACATTGTGTTGCTTACTGTTCATGGCACAAATATCATCATTAAACAACCATTGGATCTTTCTCTATATTGAGTCTCAATCGTCGATCCTCTAACTTCCCATTGAAATCAATAGAGTCTTTGACACTTAGGAGCCATCCGATTTGGATCTTGGATTGACCTCATCTATTGATATGCCATCACGTTTATTGGGACAATCAAGGTGCCTATCATACCTCTGAGACCTTAGCACTCATTAACCATTCGATCAAGGTTTCAATTTAATTTCCATCATCGATCTGTATCGTATTTGGTAGGACCATCGAGATGCCTTTAGCATGGAAATCAATACGAAGAAAAAGAATATTCTTCAATTCCTTTGATTTGGAGTGTAAACAAAAGGTTTAATTGTTTCACTTTGAAAAAACCAGATCTGAATGAGAATATGCCTCGACCTAGATTACTCCAAATAGATTATGTTTTTGATTTGAATGCATGGTTGGAACTACATCTCGAAATATAGTCAAAGACTATGTACAAGTCATTAATCTATTTCCATATGGATGTCAATGATATCTCCTAGGACCATTTCAGATTTTAATCTCATTCGTTGATCATCACTGTGAAGGAAGATCCAAGTCTCATCTCACTTTTTGGTCTTCAGAGCAATTTTGAAGGTGCAACTCAGAAAGCTCTGAAACTGCTTCACCGATCGATGATAGATCTTTCTTTTATGTGTCTCTTGATGGATAGTATGGATTTACTCTTGTGTCCATTTCTATCGGAGCTCTCCATAAGACTCTCTTGTGTTAATGCACTCTGAAAATTCCACTCTGAAAATATTTATTCTTCCTCCTCGAACTATGAATGTTGACAGCCTCTCTATCGTTGATTTGTTTGGATCTAATGGTCATGGCTCACCGTCTCGATCCCACTGCTCCATCCTTATTCCAAGACACTCAGAAGTGGATGCCACATGTCAACTCATCAATCCAAATGCCACATGTTTCTTGATCATTCATCCATGTCACCACCATGTGTCACAATTTCATTCATTGATTCCACATCTAGGCTATGTCGACTACCACGTGTCTCTTTCTGATTTCCACAAAATATTCTTTGATTCTTTGATTTTGGTGTGGTGTAATTTCCTTGATTCTTATTGATACCGAATGAATGATAATGAAAGGAACATTCTCTTCAATTCTCTTGCTTCAAAGTGTTGGAAAAAACTCTAAATGTTGAACTCTGAATATTCTACTCTCAAGGATTTTCACTTCAGACTTCAAAAGAAGTTTGATGTTGGTCATCAATCTAGATAGATATATATATCCAAGATCTAATCTCGTCAGTCCATTATTAACATACGAATGGAGACTTTGGACATTATGATTGACTATAATGATAATCTCTAAATCTTGATCCAATGCTCATAGTTCTTCGGCACCTGCAAAGGGAATCTAACCTCTGGTCTTACTTGATTTCTCTCAGAATCATCTCGCCATTCAACTGTCACACGGTCCTGATCTAGCTAAAGTATGTTTCATCAATTCTTCAATCTACAATCCATGATTCAATCTTAACCATCAATCTACTGTCAACAATCATGATCATTGGACCTGGAATCACAGTTTTCCTTCCTTCATCATTGAAAATGGTTAGTCTCCCCCTGTTGTGAAATGAATGAAATCCATGAGTATGTATGTCCTATTTTGTATCCTTTGTAATCAATGGCATTCATGATTGTTCCTGTCCAGTTATGCCTTTGAATTCAATGACAACATAATTTCCAACAATCTTCCTTTTTCCATTGATGACAACACATATTCTTAAATAGGTCTATGAAAGTTTCCTCTGGCTTCAAATCTCCCCCTATCTCATTTCTTCCCCCCTTTGACATCAAAGGAAAAGATTTTTTTATTTTACTATATTCTTTATTTTATGTTATGTATCCAACAATTTCTTTTTCTTTTGGATCTCCCCCTCATGTGGTACTCCTCATTTTTCTCTCCACCATGCAATCATATGCACTCTTCTCYTGATATTTTGGTTATGTTGAGCTCCCAACAACTTTAAGTTGAATATTTCACTGAGAAATGGGTATGACTCCTATCTTCTACCCGAGATAATCAAATGTATCTTTAGGTAGGGGTTTTGTGAATATGTTTGTTATTTGTTCCTTATTAGGAACATACTCCAACTTGACAATATTATCACTTATCTATTCCCTCAGAAAATGATATTTGATTGGAATATGTTTTGTATTTGAGTGCATCACTGGATAATTTGAATTTCTTATAGCACTAGTGTTGTCACATAGTATTGAAATTGGGTTCTTGTATTCTCTAAATGTCTTGTAGTGTTTTCTTCATCAAGAGAATTTTTGTATGTAACATATCCACTACCTAAATAATAAAAATTTCCGTTCTTCCTCAAGGAACAGAATCCCCGAAGTCCTACGGGGGTCTAGTGTGGGCTAGTTCTTCCCTTTTCACCTCCCTGTGATCATGGGTTAGGACCACAGGCCAAACAAACCAGGTGCCTTTCACAACTTGTGAACTTGCGAGTCATGAATCAAAGGCCCTCCAGTCTTCTTCACAAACAGTCGATACCCGAGATCATGAAATGGGTATAGCTTCCTTCTGTCAGTGTCCTCTACGCATGACCACCGGATAGGCTAAACTCTAGCTCCTCTCGCTACTCGTGACTTTGTAAGTCAAAGTGTTGAGCTTTCATGCCCTTCTCCCGTGAATCCCTAAGACACGAGGAGTCAACGGAGCATTGACTCCCTTCTCTAGGCGAGGCGAGTCCACCCATCAATCACGCGGCCCCACCTTGAAGTGTTGCCATGTGTTTTGTCGTGCATGGCTCTCGGCACTTCGCTACTCATGACTTGGAGAATGCAACCTTTGGGTTCTTACCTTGCGAACCTCCGAGGTAGCAAGATCCCTGGATCTCTGCCACCTGTCCTCCTCGAGTGGACTATCCTCATCCTCTCGTGGGTTCGCCACTAGCGACTTGGAGTATACAAACTTTGGGCTCTTAAATCACGAACCTCCGAGGTAGCGAGATCCTTGGATCTCTGCCACCTGTCCTCCTCAGATGGACGATCCTGATCCTCTCGTGGCTTCGCCACTTGCGACTTGGAGCATCCAAACTTTGGGCTCTTACCTCGCGAACCTCTGAGGTAGCAAGATCCTTGGATATATGCCACTTGTCCTCCTCAGATGGACGGTCCTGATCCTCTCGTGGCTTTTCCACTCGCGACTTGGAGCATCCAATTTTTTGGGCTTCTGCCCCACGAACCTCCGAGCTCACAAGATCACCGGATCTCTTCCACCTGTCCTCCTTAGATGGATGGCTCTGATCCTCTCGCCACTTCATCGCTTTGTGTCCTCGTGCCTCGCGACTTTTAACACCAATTACTTGGGCGTTCACCCTGCGAACTCCCGAGTTCACGAGATCTCTCGATCACTGCCAACTGTCCTCCTCGGATGGACGGCTCAGATCCTTTCGTGACCTTGCCACTCGCAACTTGGATCATCCAACTTTTGGACTCCCATCTCGCAAACCTTCGAGTTCACGAGTTCCCTGGATCTCTGCCACCTGTCCTCCTCGGATGGACGGCTCAGATCCTTTCGTGACCTCGCCACTCGCGACTTGGATCATCCAACTTTTGGACTCCCATCTCGCGAACCTCCGATTTTGCGAGTTCCCTGGATCTCTTCCACCTGTCCTCCTCGAATGGATGGCTCGGATCTATTATGCCCCCATTCACGAGGCTTAACCCTCGTCTATCTCCCTAAAGATCTAACAACTATCGGGATTCCTAGTTCAGATCTGACGATTCAGATCGGTCACGATGCCGCGCCCTTTTCTACTACTCTTTGGACGTGGAAAAATCAATGGTTCAGATGTTCTCATGGAGCCTGGGGGTCTACGATTCAAATTTCATCGCTATCCTCGAAGATAGAGGAAAAAGGGTTAAGGCAATTAACACCCTCGTTCGTTCCTTCGACTTAATGGTCGTGAATGACCGTAGGTTCTCTGATCGGATCTCATCCGTTGATCAATACTTATTTTTACGCCACTACTTCAGGATTTTGAAGAGGGTCATTCCTCTTCATACAGGGTTGCTAAGGATTGCACATCCAAGTCCTTTTTCCTGGTTCTTGGTAAGCCTTTCTAAGAAGGAAATCTCTGTGAAAAGATCAAACCCAGGGCATTCCTGGATACAGATAAGGGAAACGAATTTCCGAGAATGGACTGGATACCTGACTTAGTTCGACCTGGGCATGATTAGATTCATTTTTATCGATGTAAGTCGTGCATGGATTCCTCTATTACAAGCATACGTCCATTAATTATCATCAAAACATTCACAAACATTCTTACACTAAAATCGTTCACAATCTCACAGTGTTGTGAGTATATATACATATACATACATACATATATATATATATATATCAGTGTATGAATTTCAAGATGCAATACATAAAATACTTATCATAAATAACACTAGAAGTGGGCACAACTACTAAGAGGGGTGCTCGTTTCCACCCAACCGTAGGCTCAGTGACTCCCAACGAATTTACCACTAGCCACCCTCGAGCTGAGACCACGATGCTCTAAGACTGTGTCTCTCTGTCTGCCAGTGACCAGGAGCGAAGGTTGCAATCCTTCCTCTCTGCTATCACTCACTCTGCGTAATTCCATAGTTCCCCTCGCGTCTACCCCCTTCCATCATCTCTGCCATATGCCTTATCCTCTTGCGAGGTTGCGTGTGGCATGATTACCCTCGCACCGATCAGGCCTGATGGATCTATGGATGGGTGGTTCACCATCCCATCCCTCATCAAGCCATCCACCTACCAGCCTGCGAGGCATTGAATTTCAGGGCCAACGAGCCGCTTTTGGTTCTATGGGCCAGTGGAGTCCAAATACGGTATTTAATTCTCGGTGGAAGTTAACGCTACCTTTTCAGGTGCCCTCCACCGCCATCATGGTCTCTTTTTCCGCACATCCCCTCATCAGCAGTCCTGCAATAAATTCAGAATGTTATTCACATCCATCGACCTCTTCTCAAGGTCCATTTACATCACATATTCTCGTTTATGAGTTTGCCATAGTTCTTGGCTAGTCCAGTTATATTTACAAGCTGGGGGAAATAGGGTGTTACAATTCCCTCCCCCTTCAAAGGAACATCGTACTCGATGTTCTTATCTACTAACATGAATTGCATGTAAAGAAGTAAACAAAATCAGATATGCTTGTTTCATGGCATCTTCCATCTCCCATGTAGCCTCATCTGGGCCAAAATGTTTCCACTGCACCTTGACCTGTGCAATGGTTCTATTTCGGAGCCAGGTTTCCTTTCTGTCCAATATGCATTGGGGTTCTGGTAGCAATTCTCCCTTTGGTTCCACCTGGATCACAGACCAGTCAATTATATGATTAGCATCATGTACATATTTCTTCAATAATGAAACATGGAAGACATTATGTGCTTTTACTGTGGGAGGAAGTGTTAGCCGATAGGCTACAGGTCCCACTCTATCTAGGACCTCAAAGGGTCCACAATACCGGAGTGCCAATTTGGCACAAGCTCCCATTTTCAGGGAGCTCCTTCTGGGCTTAATTCTGAGATATACATGGTCTCCTGTTTTGAACTCTCTTGGAGTTCTCTTTTGATCATCGTAGCTTTTCTGTCAGCTCTGAACGGCCTTCAGATTTTTTTTTATCTGAGTCACTTGTTGTTCCATTTATTTCAACATATCGGGTCCAATAGAAATCTTATTTACAGGATTACTCCAGCTGACTGGAGTATTACACTGTCTACCATAGAGGACCTCGAAGGGACTCATCTTTAAGGATGCTTGGTAGCCGTTGTTGTAAGCAAATTATACCAATGGCAGGTAGTCTTCCCATTTCCTAGGTTGATGCATCACATGCATCCTTAACATATCTTCTAATATCTGATTTACTCTTTTTGTCTGTGCATCGGTTTGTGGGTGATAGGCGGTGATAAACAACAACTTGGTCTCCAAACCCGCCATCAGTGATTTCCAGAATTTGGAAGTGAATTTTGTGTCTCGGTCAGATACTATCTCTCTCGGCATGTCGTGCAGTCGGAACACCTCTTTC
>JASDQU010014151.1:98157-113172 GCA_032191745.1 Picea mariana
GGGCTCAAAATTGGGCTTCTATTGTTCCGTGTCCTCCAAACAACACCCGAAGTTCCGCGATATACAAATTGACAAGCAGATTCCCGGGCTGGCGGGCTCAAGATTGTGATTGTTGACGGATGGTGATCCCTATCAACTATCTAACATTATCTAAAAAAATTATTTCCAAATATTAAATTATTAATATTAAATATTAATATTGTACAATTTAATTACATAAAATTATTAAAGGATGTTAAATCTCTTGTTTTAAAAAAATTGCAAAACAAAGCTTTTTTTAAATTCTATATTTAAGGAGGAGTGCGGAAGGAGCAAGCTAGGGTTTGAAAGTCATAGACACAACAGAGCGCAACATGGCTACGAAAGGGGGAGGTAATGGAACCCCCTCATACAAGCAGGTAGTGGTGGACAGGGGGAAAGGACCACGAGGTGGAGGTTTCAAGGAACCAGTGACGAGCACCTCGGGTTCAAGACCGGAAAAAAATCAGGAAAGCAACCTGGGTAAAAGGATTGCATAGGGGCAGAATCCAAAGAAACCCATAATGAAATGCAAGATCCAGAGAACCCCAATGGGGTAGAAGGGCACAACCCGTGTAAACCTAAAACAACACTGATACCCAAGGTGATATTGGAATACCCACAAACACAACTCTTCCGAGACCAGATGAAGACGCATGCACTAATTTGCAAGTTCATGGGTCTGTGGCCCATAAAAATAACGTTGTGCAACTGGATACAATATCATTGGAAGCCAAGTGGAGAAGTGGAACTCCACCTGGGTTCGAAAGGCTTCTTCACAACAGTTTTCATTAATTTGGAGGACATGGATAAAGTCTTTGAGGGGGGCCATACTTCCATGCCTCATAAAGACTGTACATGCGACCATGGAAGGAAAACTTCTCCCCAGAGAAAGAAACCTTCAAGAATGTACCCGTCTGGCTGCGGCTTTACTCTTTGCCGCTATCTACTATTGGCTACCCTCCACCTTCGAAGCAATTGAGAACAAACTTTTAAAATACGTGAAGACATTAGAAGCAACCCTAAAAGGGAGATATACCTCCTATGAAAGGAACTGCATAGAGATGGATGTTTCGGGGGCACTCCCAGAAGTCATAAGCCTGGAATTCAGGGATGGGGAATGGATACAAAGCATCGATTACGAGTATATCCCATTCATATGCAGAAGATGCCATGAACATGGACACCTATTAGAGAATGCCCTCTCAATAAAAAACAAGAAACATAAAACACCAAAATACAACAGGATGAGGATGGGTTTATCAAGCCGAACCACAGAAACAGAGTAAACAAGAAACCAAGTAAAACCCCAATGGGAAGCAATCCAGAAGCTAGGACTAGAACGAAAGGGCAAGAAAAAAACCACAAAGGGGAAGAAGGAGGAAAGGAAATGGAAAAAGCTAAAGAAGATAAGGACCAAGCCACAAATTAGTACACAAACAATCCAAACAATACGATGGAGCAGGGGGTAGCCCAACTTCTATGGATGGAGAAACCAGAGATGCTAACACACCCATGTAGGAGGCAGATGGAGATGCATAAATGATACCAATCGAGGTAGGTACGGAAGATCCTAACCTTAGAGATATTTTGGAAAGGGAAGGAATATATTTCCTGAACATACTGGAGCAATGGAAAAGGCAAGGCGTAGACAATGTACCGGCGAAGGAACTAGTCTGTATCCAATGCCTATTCCTCCTAAGGGAGGAAACAAAATCCAGAGGGCTCAAGCGCACACACGGGGAGATATGACACCTAGGAATCAAAGCAGACAAGGGACAACCATAGCTCTCACCCAAGCATACGTGAAGGAAGAAAGGAAAAAAATCAAACAACGTAGCACTACAGGAACTAGGAGCTCTGCTAATAAATTCAGGTAAGATCAAGAAGCTATTTCCCAACTGCCCCCCACATGTTTAAATGAAGATTATAACATGGAATATTAGAGGCTTAAATAGCCCACGAAAACAAATAATCCTTAAAAACAGACCGAGGAATGAACAACCGGACCTTTGTTTCATCAAAGAGACAAAATGTACCATAGAGAGAATGGAAACAATCAACAAAAAACAATGGAGAAAGTACAATATGTTGGTTGTCGAAGGACAACAGATGGCATGTGATATTCTCACTCTGTGGAACCCACAAGTGATGAATATAATAGCAGCCTAAGCCACCAGATACACACTTTCGGTTAACATGCAAATCATATGTAACACGTAGGTGATTCTATGCACTAATATGTATGGTCTCTAGATGTTGGAAGAGAAGAGAAGAATTCTCCTAGACCTAGAAAACCTAAAAGCCTGTTCCAGCAACCTCCTATGGATCCTATCCGGGGAATTCAACATCATCACGACACTTGCAGAGATAAAAGGAGGCACTAGGAGACTAGATAGAGATGCAGAAAAATTTTCAACTTTCATTGACATAGTGGAGATGGTGGACATCAAAACCAGTAATGGCCAATTCACATGGAACAACAAACGGATTCATCAACATCAGATAATGACAAGGCTAGACAGATTCCTGGTGTCAGAGTCCATCATCTTATAGGGTTTAACTTTATATTGTAACATCCTTCCCTGGGGGGGTTCAAACCACTGACCAGTCCAACTAGAAGCAAACTTCCAAACCACACCGAAAAACAACCCTTTCAGATTTGAGAAATTTTGGATTGATCATCCCACCTTCAAGGAGAACATAAACGAATGGTGGTGGGAGCCACAACCTGAATAAGAGATAGGGATGTTCAAACTTTATAAGAAAATCAGGTACATCAAACATAAACTCAAGGAGTGGAACAAGGAAATCTTTGGAAACATAAACCAAGAAAAAAGAATTATTGAATACAAAATGAAGAACCTCCAGGAAATATGTATAGACATGGGTTATACAGAGGATCACAAAAAGGAAGATATCCAACTAACCTAGAAATGGGAAGCAAGATGCCGACAGGAAGATACTCTATGGCGCCAAAAGTCTAGAATTAGGTGGCTAAAGGAAGGAGAACGAAATACAAATTTCTTTCATCAAACCACCATTACTAGAAGAACCCACAACAAAATCCTAAAAATTCAGGATCAGGATGGGATCGAGAGAGAGTCCCACAAGGAGATCGAAAATATACTTGTAAAGCACTTCCATGGGATAGCCCAGGAACCCAACCAAGATTGAACGGATGCCATACAAAGGATAACTCAACACATCCCCAGGCTAGTTATCAATGAACAAAATATAAACCTAAACAAACCCATCACTAAGGAGGAAATTGACCAAGTGGTCTAGGAGATGCCCAATGGAAAGGCCCTAGGTCCAAATGATTTCACAGTGGAATTATTTAAAGCTTGCTGGGAAGTGGTCAAACATGACATCTATGGGGTGGTGGAAGACTCCAGACGCTTGACCTCCATTTTGAAAGTGCTAAATTCCACAATGATTACTCTAATCCCCAAAGAAAATGAAGACATAACCCCAGACCGCTACAGACCCATAGCATTATGCAATGTGGTTTACAAGATAATCTCCACAGTCATAGCCAACAGATTGAAACCTCTCCTACCCTCACTAATTTCCTAGGA
The DNA here is from genome assembly GCA_032191745.1 of Picea mariana. Taxonomy (NCBI): domain Eukaryota; kingdom Viridiplantae; phylum Streptophyta; class Pinopsida; order Pinales; family Pinaceae; genus Picea; species Picea mariana. The sequence continues at coordinate 101,757 of JASDQU010014151.1, forward strand.
ATGGGTGGGCTTTGTAGAAGGGAAATTTTTTTTGGACAACATCATCCATGCCCATGAATTGATACACACATTGAAAACCCAGAAAATAGGGGGGATGATAATTCAACTTGATCTAACAAAGGCTTATGATAAAATTAACTGGCACTATATGGTCAAGAATCTAGAAGCTTTTGGATTTTCACAACACTGGATGAACTAGATTGTCAGCCTAGTGTCAACGACTAGTTACTCATTGTTAATCAATGGAGCCCTAGCCAAACCCTTTTGTCCTTCAAGAGGCATCAGACAAGGAGACCCGCTATCACCCTTCCTGTTCATTCTGATGATGGAAGGACTTAGTAGAAGAATAAAAAGTGCAACTACAGCAGGAGAAATAACATGCATTAAACCTTTCGAAATATACCCTACCTCCACGCACCAACAGTTTGTTGATGACACCTTACTCCATGGTACACCCATGGTCAAGGAAGTGAAAGCATACAAAAAAATATTAGAATATTTTGGGGAAGCTTCGGGAGTGGAGATCAATCACTCCAAATCCATGATATATTTCTTCAATACCAACCCAACAATTCAAAGGAACCTGACAAATATTTTGGGATTTCAACGCAAAACTCTCCCAATGAAATACTTGGGAATTCCCTTGATGGACAGAGCATGCAAAATGGAAACATGGGAAGGAGTGATCAACAAGCTACAGGAGAGGTTGAAAATCTGGACTTACAGATCCCTCAACAGTGCGGGGATACTTGTCCTGACCAAAGCGGTAAAATGGAGGGTAATTGCAGAGGACCAAGAAGACCTGACCCAATAGTGGGGGAAGATTTGGGGCAGCCCCCAGTGGCCAAAAATCAAAATGTTCAAATGGCTAGTAGTTCACAACCAAATTCTAACCTGGGAAAACCTAAGGAAAAGAGGTTTCATAGGCCTATCATGATGCCACCTCTGTCAAGATAAAGAAGAAACAACAAATCACCTCCATGACGAATGTAATTACACAACAGAGATATGGGACTAGGGAACATGCATCTTCCGCTAGTCCAATAGGACCCGAGGTAACATCAACGCAACCATCTATAACTGGAAGGAGAGTTACAACGAAAATGAAATGGTAAACCTCTGCTGGAACCTCATGCCAGGGATGATTATATGGGAAATATGGAAAGAAAGGAACCAATGCATCTTTAGGAATGAAAGCCTCCCAGAAGGGAAACTCAAGGAAACAATAATCTCACAAATCCGAGAAACGGTGCAATTCCACAACTGCCCAACTGAAAGAGCACAAATCACAATCTAGGAATCCAAAATACTGGAAAATTTTCACCTCAAAGAAGGGCGCAACAACAAACAGGTAGGGCGGTCACTGCAAATCCAATTAGGAGAGCATAACTGTACACCTCCTTCGGCAGGGTTCCTCAAGTTAAATTTTGGCGGGGTGACAAAATGAAACCCATGAATGACAAGAATGGGAGGGGTGATCAGAGATAGTGGGGGTAACATAATCTGTTTGTATGCTGGGAGCTTGGGAAACTCAACCAACAATGCAACAAAATTTGGAGCCCTGGAGCTCGGTCTCAAAATTCTACGTCGAGAAAGGATGACCAACACTATCGTGGAATGTGACTCTGCCATGGTCATCAACACAGTGAAGAGAATCCAAAACGACACCAGAGTGGGAAAGGTTCAGAAACACTGGTGCTTGGCACACTCCCTTCAAAAAATCTAGGACCATATGCAAATGATTAACACCGTGGAGTTGTGCTAGGTACATAGGTTAGCAAATGGTCTAACAGACAAAATTTCCAATCAGGGGGTTAGCAAGGAAGGACCAGAACTAGATACTACCCGGATCAACATCCCATAAGGACTGTTTAGAACGAAATGCACCCAACTACTGACAAAATACCGGGACAACAACTTAAGCAAAGAAGGTCACATCGCGAAGGGCAATGAAAGGCCCAACCAAAGGCTTGAAGGACTCAGGAAGGATATGACTGGCCAACACTCGACTACCAATCACAATGCTGGATCAAATTATACAACAGGTGAGGGTACAACAACAAGATCATGTCACAGTAAGATTCCTGGGGAAAGCCCACGAGAAGTATTGATGACAAACAACATGCAACTAATGACGTAAGGCAAGAGGAATTGAAATGGACCAGTATCGATCCACCACGCCAAGGACCAGGTACGGGGAGTTTCCTAGTAGGATATCAAGCGAGTAGGGGCAAGGGCCAGTACATGAATAACGGTCGATTCATCACGATCATACATACCGTGATAGGGAAAAAGGACGAGAAGTTTCACCTCTATGGGCAGACCATGATTGGAAGGACGAGCCCGCAATAGGGAAAGTTCAATAATAGAACAAACAACAGGAAGAAAGGAAAACAAAAGAGCGCAATAACAGAGGCTACCAAAAGACACAAGGGCAGGGAAAGAAAGAACCCCCAGGTAGACAAGAACAAGTTGAGAGCGTAGCAAAAAAGAAACCATAGGCCAGACGAGATGGTGAGGATGAAGGAAATGAACAACAAAAGAAAACTCGAGGGGAAGGGAACTCAGAACAATCCTCGGTGAGTTTCAAGGATGGAGCAGGAAACAAAATATGCGGAGGACACCTTTCATACTCTGGTTGCATCGAAAAGAAAGACAACCATTACCCGATTGGAGAAGGAAATCAATGAAAAGAACAAGGGCAAAACATGGGAAGATTTGACTTAGGAAGCAGACTGGTTAACTGACCTAGGAGCCACGCAGCCCAGAGAAACCCTCTACCACAAAATGGTGGAGATGTCTTGGCAAACAAATATGCTGATTGGAAAAGTGAGCTCAGAGAGGGAGGACGCCAGATGAGAGAACAACAAGGAACACATGAAACTGTTGAATGAAATATTGAGGTGCCTTAGCAGTCTGGAAACCATTACCAAACTGCTCACCGAGGTCGAGACAGACCAGAAATCCAAACTAGAGCAGTTGGCTACTCAATTCCACCTCTACCTGTGCTACATCAATCACATGGACATCATGCTATCTGATGGGAAAGGAGCACCAACACATATCATAAAGACTCGCACAATCCCCCAAAAGGAGGAGAACAAGGGCCAAATGGATGAAGGAAAGAAACATATCATCATCCTAGACTAGTGTCTGGTTAGTCTATTGTCAAGTCAGTTGGGTCAGTCCTGTGTCAATCTCAACTTCTGTTATTGTTATTTTGTTTATCGTTTTCATGTCTGCTGTGCTTATACTGTCAAAAACTGGATATGGTAGGACTGGGTTGGTTTCCCATGGTGGCAGTCCAGTCCTACCCCGTGCTTATTTCAAAAAATGCAACTTGGGAATCCCTGGCCTGGTTTCCTTTTTGGAAGACTAGGGAGTTCCCCTTTTTTGTATCATAAACCCCCTTTAGTAATACAGGTTCTTAAACTCACTTACATAAAAAAATAAAAATTTCTATATTTACAAATATTAAAATAAATAATCATTTACATTAAACATGTATTTTTATAAAATACAGATATTAATTTTTAAGTGCATTATTGAATCATATACAAAACATAAATTAAGAAGAAACTATAATTAGATTATGATTATATTTAAAAATATTAAAATAAAAGTCAAGAAATCTAAAAGATAAGTACGTTAGATATTACTAAATTTTAAATCTAAAATATTGAAATAAATAATTGTACACATTAAATATGTACTTTTCTAAAGTATGGACATGAGATTTTATAAAGTATGTACGACTTCCTCATTCCATTCTTAGCCACTTTTTGGATTGCGGGTTCCCGAGCTGTCGGGCTCAAAATTGCGCTTTTATTGTTCCGTGTCCTCCAAACAACACCCGGAGTTCTGCGATATACAAATTGACAAGCGGATTGCCGGGCTGGTAGGCCCAAGATTATGATTGTTGACGGATGGTGATCTCTATCAACTATTTAACATTATCTAAAAACATTATTTCCAAATATTAAATTATTAATATTAAATATTGTGTACAATTTAATTACATAAAATTATTAAAGGATGTTAAATCTCTTATTTTAAAACAAGATTGTATCCAAAAATCAGAGGAAAATGTATTGTAGCATGCTTGTTAAGTAAACATTTAAGGCTATCAGAACTGTCCAAGGGCCTTGCGCTGTGTAAACATTTAAGAAAGAATGTGTGTGGAAGGCCTGTTTACATATGTTAAGTACTTAATAATAAATAATAATAATAATAACAATAGTACAACAAATATAAAAATATTTATAATTAACGAAAATTGGGATAAATTTAGCTAGCATAAAATGATAAGACAAACATTCAAACTAATGCTAGCATTAATCCACCTTCGAGAAATGCATAAGAAAATATATGCGTGTTGATATTGGATTAAAACATGAATTAAAACATTGGGAATAATGAAGGTGGAAATAAGACTTCGAATCTATTCTCCAATGAGATGATGACATACAACATTTTTTTATTATTATATAAAAACAAATGCTTTTATTTCTATACTACGAACAATAGAAATGATGCGAAAATTTATAGTCAAAGGACATATTAATATGAAGTCAACAAATTATCGATTGCTATAGTCCCTCTACGCCTTCGGCATGGACTAACAATATGCTCATATATATATTTACTTGCAACTTAAATGAAATTAACCTTTCATGAATGTGAAATCAATGCTAATATATCAATAAGAAAAACAATGACAATCTTGAAAAGACTAGAGTTTTTAGCTAATACATGATTTATGGATTATTTTTTTGGTAAAGAGTTGTTTTATTCTAAGAGTTATTTTTTCTTTAATAATATTAGTATCATCACAAGAACTATAAATTTCATCTAAATTATTTGATTTTGATATTTGACTTATCACTTCATCAACCAAGGATTTTCTAAAAGAAACATTTTTTTTTTCCGAAACAATTAATTTGTATTGAATAAAAATTTTGTGGCTTTAACCAATAAGAGAAGTACATAATGTCATAATGGGTTCTTTTGTTTGAAGGAATTTTCTATCTCTTCTAGGATAAGGAGATTTTTAGGTGGTTATTATTCTTTTCTTTCCAAAGTTTCCTCCCCACCAATTGACATGAATAATTTTAGATAAATTGAGAGCATAAAAATGTACTAAACAAATACACGTACATGTACAAATGAAATACATGTAGGTCAACATCCACTAGGGAGGTTCTCTTTTTCTTCTTGGAGGAAGTCATCCATTTCTCTTGTTGTTTTTAAACCGATGTGGTTGGTTCTTCTAGTTGGTCATCTTCAAGTTTTATCACATTGTTGTCTTCCTCTCCTAGGAGGGTGATTTTCATATCTCCGAAGGCCTCTTCCTCTTCTTCTATGGTGTAGGCCCAACTTCCTTATCCATTTTTTGAGGGGGTATGAGGTAACGTGGTCAACTAGGGAGGGTTGGAAGGAGTCTACCCTTGGACAAGGAGAGAGGTTAGTTTGTCTAAATACCTTTATACTTGATTCCTCTATGGCTCTAATTCTTAGTATGGTCTGATTTGTCAATGAATTTTCGAAGAGAATTTCCTATTGCCTTTAAGGAATCATTTCTCTAGAAGTGAAGAGGAAAGTGGGGACGATGTACCCACATAGGATTTTATAAAGCATGTATGGATTCCTCATTCCATACTTAGCCACTTTTTGGACCGCGGGTTCCCGGGCTGGCATGCTCAAAATTGCGCTTCTATTGTTCTATGTTCTGCAAACAACACCCAGAGTTCCGCGATATACAAATTGACAAGCGGATTCCTGGGCTCAAAATTGTGCTTCTATTGTTCTGTGTCCTCCAAACAATACCCAGAGTTCTGCAATATACAAATTGACAGGTGGACTCTAGGGATGACAGGCTAAAGATTGCGATTGTTGACGAATGGTGATTCTTATCAACTATCTAACATTATCTAAAAACATTATTTTCAAATGTTAAATTATTAATATTAAATATTGATATTGTACAATTTAATTACACAAAATTGTTAACGGATGTTAAATCTCTTATTTAAAAAAAATTGAAGTAAACAAAACAAAGTTTTTTAAAATTCTATATTTAAAAATATTAAAGTAAATAATCATTTACATTAAACATGTATTTTTATAAAATATAGATATTAATTTTTAAGTGCATTATTGAATCATATACTAAACATAAATTAAGATGAAATTATAATTAGGTTTATGATTATATTTAAAATATTAAAATAAAAGTCAAGAAATCTAAAGGATAAGTACTTTTTTTTTTTTTTTTACTGGGGGAATCGACAACTTGTGGTTCTCGTACTCGCGTGACACGGGGTCGATCCCCGTCGACTACCACTATAACCCCAGGTGCAACCACCTAGCCCACAAGAATGGCGCACGAGTAAATCCGGGTGAGAATCGAACATGGGACTTCATTTTACAAATTTCCTTCCATTTACATAACACTTGCCAATCTGTCTACACCCGTGCGGGCTAAAGGATAAGTACATTAGATATTACTGAATTTTAGATTTAAAATATTGAAAAAAATAATTATACACATTAAATATGTAATTTTATAAAGCATGGACATGGGATTTTATAAAGATTGTACGAATTCCTCATTCCATACTTAGCCACTTTTTGGATCGTGGGTTCTCGGGCTGGTAGGCTCAAAATTGTGCTTCTATTGTTTTGTGTTCTCCAAACAACACCCAAAGTTCTACGATATACAAATTGACAGGCAGACTCCTGGGCTGGCAGGCTCAAGATTTCCATTGTTTACGGATGGTGATCCCTATCAACTATCTAACATTATCTAAAAACATTATTTCCAAATATTAAATTATTAATATTAAATATTGATATTGTACTATTTAATTACATAATTTTTTTTTTCACAAAAACTGGGTAAAAGATATATTAAAAAACCGCAAAAAACCACAGGCAGAGAATATGGTTTTGGTTACAAAATTTGCAGAAATAAAAATGCTCTCTCCTGAATTCTCCAAGAAGGAAATGGAGATCAGGGGTGGCGCTAACTATAACACTAAATCCTGCTTCTGTATCGATGGTAAAAACCATGCAAAAAGTACCTAATAACAACATGAAAAAACACTACATACATTTACATTCTGTTCTGGTCCGGTGCAGTGGAGTTTGCCTCTATTGGAGGTTGCTGGTTGAGGTCCAGTTGAGCACACAGTACTGGAGAGGAGGCCTCATCTGAGATGTATGTGTTCATGGAGGGAGTGGGTGACGCTGGCCCGGACGTGAATTTGAGCGCCTCTATCTGATGTCTGAGCGCTTCAAACTCGTCCCTATTTTGTTGCTACTCACTCCTATGCTGGATGGTAATTTCTGTGATTGAGAGAACCTGGGTAGAGAGAGCCCTAAGCTGTAATTGAAGAGTCTAGATAGTTCTTACCAGCTCTTCATGCTCCTCCACTGGAACCTTTCTTGGTGGTTTCCTGTTCATCTTGGCTGAATTCCCTGCTTTTCCCAATTGAAGAAACCAGATACTAGTGCTCTTACAAGGATTAGTCTCAGTCCCGTTCTTCGCAGGAATGATATTTCCAACCAATTGGACCGCTCCTGCTATGATATGCTCCCTCCTCTTCATTTGATTCAAGGAACTTAACCATTTTCCCAGGATTTTCCATGGATTCTAGCCATGATCACTTCTGATGTTGGGATCCTTCACCTCACCTGGAATTAAAGCCCTATACATTCTAGACGTCACCCTGAGCATGTTCGCCTCACTCCAGTTTTCTCTCCCACACCCCGGAGCTATCCAAGGTACTTCGAGGAGACTTCCCAAGCTCGGGGAGGGAAATAAGGGAGGCTGTAGGTCACGGACTGAAGAGAAGCATGTGGCGAGGAGTCAAGATGTAAGGTGGGGGGAGTGTGNGGAGGGGGTAGGTGGTGGTGGCATGCTAGGCCACATGCTGAGGTGAGAGGGAGGATGAGTGGGAGTCGCATTATGGACGGAGGGGCAAACAGTCCGTATCCTGATCGCCACTGTGGCCCAGATGGTGTGCTGAGTAGGCTGAGGAGCTTTCTGTCGGGTTCTTATAGTCATGGGATTGGCGTGAAGAGAGAAATTTTGTTGATAACTAGTGAGCCTTACTAGAGACCAATTTCCAGGTTCACTTGAGCGTCCGCCAGGTGATTGTTCTGTCTTAGGACGTGAAAAAGGTGGATATTGTGGAAAAGCTTGATCATTACCGCAAATATTTGAAGAATGGCTTTTAAGTGTAAATTTGGGGGGTGAGATCCGTTGTGAGCATGCCCTATGATTATATTGGAGTCCCCAATCACTGAAAGGGAGTGTATGTTCCTTCTTTTGGCAAGATGAAGCCCTTGATACTGAGCATAGGCTTCAGCTTGATTATTTGTGGCAATGCCCAGATTCCAATGGAAAGATAGCACTTGGCTTTCTCGTGGGCTGATGATCACCTCTCCTGATCCTGCCACCCCATTAATTACATAAAATTATTAAAGAATATTAAATCTCTTATTTTAAAACAATTGAAATAAACAAAACAAATCTTTTTTAATTTCTATATTTAAAAATATTAAAATAAATAATCATTTACATTAAACATGTATTTTTATAAAATATAGATATGAATTTTTAAGTGCATTATTGAATCATATATAAAACATAAATTAAGATGAAATTTCAATTAGGTTTATGATTATATTTAAAACTATTAAAATAAAAGTCAATAAATGTAAAGGATAAGTACGTTAGATATTATTAAATTTTAGATCTAAAATATTGAAATAAATAATTATACACATTAAATGTGTACATTTCTAAAGTATGGACATGGGATTTTATAAAGTATGTATGACTTCCTCATTTCATACTTAGCCACTTTTTGCATCGTCGGTTCTCGAGCTGGTGGGCTCAATATTGCGCTTCTATTGTTCCGTGTCATTTAAACAACAATCAGAGTTCCACGATATACAAATTGACAGAAGAATTGTCGAGGTCACATGCTCAAGATTGTGATTGTTGACGGATGGTGATACCTATCAACTATCTAACATTATCTAAAAATATTATTCCCAAATATTAAATTATTAATATTAAATATTGAAATAAATAATTACACACATTAAATATGTACTTTTATAAAGTATGGACATGAGATTTTATAAAGTATGTATGACTTCCTCATTCCATAGGGTAAAATCATGAAGATGGGTAACACTTTCATGACAATCGGGTCTCAAAAATTCCTAGTGGGAATTTTTCGGCCGAAAAATTGTTTCTAGGAATCATTTCAGCCGAAAACATTTTCGGCTGAAAAGTTGCACGTCAAATTGAACGAAGCCCTGACGATACCCTTGAAATTCATGTACAATGTTTTTTGGATGAATTATTTTCCTGTTGTAAGCATATTTCGGCCGAAAGACTTTTCGGTCGAAATGTTTATTTTTAACGGATTCTGTTAAAAACTAGGTTTCGACCGAAAGAATATTTCGACCGAAAACCTGAAAATAGGATTGTTTGCAGGAAACTGCGAATTCTCTCCATCTTACTTGATCTTTCGAGGTAGGAGACTCCTACAAATACTTAGAATTTAGTTTCAGAATTGATACCAACATTTTAAAAATTGAATCTACTTTCATTGGATATAATTTGTTTTCATTTTCATTGTTTTTATCTAATTTTATTTAATTTAATAAAAAAATCACTACATATTATTTTTAGGTGAGATTATGATTCGGTGAAATGAAAAATCCATATCTCTAAAAATACACAGTGGAAAATTATGGAAAATTTATATTCATAATTCTTAAATGGTTCTCTTCAAAAGGGTATTTTTAGATTTTATGTTTAAATAAAAATTAATATAGATACAAGGTGTAGGAAAACACGTTTTTAAAATCTGCAACGTTTCCAGCTTGGTCAACTTAAAAAAAATCTAGAAATTATAATATTCATCTGTTAGATTCAAAATTATAGTCATAATAAAAAAAGTCTTTGTAGATTGTTGTAGTATATTTCATTTCTTAAAAACATAAGTTTAATAATAGATACATTGTTGTGAGAAAAAATAACTCATTATCATTCCTTCCATGTTTAAGGAACACACTGTTAAGCAATTGTCAAATTGACATATCAAATCTTGATAAAAAAAAATTGAAAAATAGTCATTGGAAAGTTAAAAAAATTCTTCACAAGTTTTGTTTTTACTATAAAGTGAAATTCTAAATAAAAAAAATACTTTTGTATCCCAGAAGTTGAAGAACTTGTGAAAATACAGTTTTTTTTGTCATAAAACAAGCAAAAGTGTTACCCATCTTCATGATTTTACCCCATACTTAGCCACTTTTTGGATTGCGGGTTCCCAGGCTGACGGGCTCAAAATTGCACTTCTATTGTTCTGTATCCTCCAAACAACACCTGAAGTTCCGTGATATACAAATTGATAGACGGACTCCCGCGCTGACAGGCTCAAGATTGTGATTGTTGACGGATGGTGATCCCTATCAACTATCTAACATTATCTAAAAACATTATTTCCAAATATTAAATTATTAATATTAAATATTGATATTGTACAATTTAATTACACAAATATATTAACGGATGTTACATATATTATTTAAAAAAAACTGAAGTAAACAAAACAAAGCTTTTTTAAATTCTATATTTAAAAATATTAAATTAAATATTCATTTACTTTAAACATGTATTTTTATAAAATATAAATATTAATTTTTAAGTGCATTATTGAATCATATACTAAACATAAATTAATATGAAATTATAATTAGGTTTATGATTATATTTAAAAATATTAAAATAAATGTCAAGAAATCTAAAGGATAAGTACATTAGATATTACTAAATTTTAGATTTAAAATATTGAAATAAATAATTATAGACATTAAATATGTACTTTTATAAAATATGGACATGGGATTTTATAAAGCGTGTACGGATTCTTCATTCCATACTTAGCCACTTTTTGGATCACAGGTTCCTAGGTTGGTAGGCTCAAAATTACGCTTCTATTGTTCTGTGTCCTCCAAACAACACCCATAGTTCCACGATATACAAATTGACAGGTGGACTCCCAAGCTGGCAAACTCAAAATTGCACTTCTATTGTTCCATGTCCTCCAAACAACACCCAAAGTTTTGCGATATACAAATTAACAGGCGGACTCCCAGGCTGGTAGGCTCAAGATTGCAATTGTTGATGGATTGTGATCCCTATCAACCATCTAAAATTATCTAAAAACATTATTTCCAAATATTAATATTGTACAATTTAATTACATAAAATTATTAAAAGATGTTAAATCTCTTGTTTTAAAAAAATCGCAAAACTATTTTTTTTTTTAAATTCTATATTTAAAAATATTAAAATAAATAATCATTTACATTAAACATGTATTTTTATAAA
>JASDQU010014152.1:30932-41141 GCA_032191745.1 Picea mariana
GTATAGGAGTGTGAGGGAGAGAGAGGGAGATAGACAGGGGGGGTAGAGAGGAAGAGTGAGAGTGAGATAGAGAGGGGGGGTAGATGTAGGAGATGGAGGAAAAATATAGATAAGGAAGGAAAATATTTTTAGGAGCACGCACATGTTCCTAAAGCGCGTGCACTCTTGTTTGAATTTAATTTTTTTGGCTGGGATGAAAAGGTTGTTACACGTCAAAATTACTCACTTCTATAATGTCTCATTGTCATTGTCACAAGTGTCGCAATTGTTGCAAAAGTCTTATTTTCATCTCACATGTGTCACATCATAAGAACACTTGGGACATCCTCTAAGACTTGTTAGAAGAGGAAACTGTATCATTTGGCGAAATTTACAAGATTTTACCTTGAGGAATAATCATCCTAAAAGTATTTTTGGAGATCAACGCTCCCCTTCCCACTTGCAGGGAGCACTAGCACTCCTTGTCCTCTTAGCAGGGAGCGCTACAATGCTCTGTGGTCAACTTTGAGGGAGCGTTGATTTGTTGAGAGATTATTGGGGGAAAATCCCCCTTATCTCTAAGGATAGCTAAGAAGCATCCGAGTCAGTTTGGCTTGAACCCAAGCTAAAGGATGGATCTAAGGGGAATCCCACACCTGATGGAGTCATATCCGCAACTTATCTCAATAATATCTAAGGTGGTTGATCCTCTCAAAACCTATATAAAGAGGCATTCTCATGGTAAAAGGGAGAGGCATATCAATGAAAAGTATTGTCATTTTGATCGTGGACCTTTTGAGCAAGGGGTTGGACAAGGAGGACTTGGTGAGGCTGTTCCATATGCATCTACACTTTGTAATCACCTTGTTATGTTCTAATTAATATATATCCTTGGCCTATTTCCTTCAAGTTTGTTTACATTTGAATGATCTTGACTCTTTTTGATAAATATAGTTTAAACTAATCTTGGTAGAATAGGAAGTATGCATTGTCTTTGTTGTCTATTGGATTGAAGAATTCATTAAAGGACTTGAAGATCAAGTTCAACCCAGAATAGGCAAGGACAAACTTCAGAAATAGGTACTCACACTTTATTCCTCTTTTCCCTTTATTATTTTAGCTACATTTAGAGGAATGTCAGTGTTCAATGTTAGCATTTTTCTATCTTGGTCATAGGGGTCTAAGATCCAAGAGGACATTCACCTGTCCGTAGGGGAATTTTCCTACAAAAGAAATTGGTGACTCCACTGGGGAACAGAGATTTTAGTTTTGGTTTCTTTCCTTGGTCTTGTATTAGTCTTTGCCCATATTCATGTCCTACTCACTATGTTTTTCCTCTTTTATACATGTATTGTTAATCCTGAAGTCATCTTACACAGGCTGATAATCAAGCCTTCCTAAGTTTTGGTTTTCTGGGTTGATACTTTTTCATTCTCAGAAAACAACACCCCTTTTCCCTTATAGCTAGAGCACTGATTTCATTATCAACACTCTCCTGGAGTGCTCTAGGGAGCGTTGTAGTGCTCTGGTGCTTATATAACCAGAGCGTCGATTTTTCTCTCTATTGAAAAATTGTGGGATGTCTCTGTTAGGTGTGATTTTTTTTTTTTTTTTTTTCTCCTTCTTAGGACTTTTTCTATCAGTGTGTGTCTTTGATAAAACTTACAACCTTCTTCTTTCTAAGATTTTTTGGTCCTTTGTTTGTTTTTTAAAGATATTTCCTTGTTTTGGAATCACTCTTTCTCTTTGAGATCTTGATTTGGTTTTTGATACTTTCTCGTTCATCTGATTGTTTGACAATTGTCACAAGGAAGTCCATAGATCTTCGTATTGTTCCATTTGGTCTTTGATTTATATCTTTCCAAGCAATTTTTCTTGTTTGAGTTTTGGTTTTCTTTTTGAAAAATTTTAAATTTGCTTTTGCTTCTTGTTTGATCATTGTGAGAGTATGCTTTCTGTTTATATGATACTTTCTTCTAATTGTTTAAAACTACAAATAGTGAAATCCGATTGGCATAAGAAGCTTCGAATAAAATACATTTAAGTTCATATTTAAAACAAAGAGATATCTTTTCATGATTGGATTTTGGGTATTAGAATCATTTTCTGAATAGTTTAGCATTCAAATGGATTCTTGTTGAGAGAAATTACATGAAACCTCTGCATTTTTGTGTTTGATAGTGAAAAGAAAAAAACATTCTCCTTCCCATAAATAGAAGTTCATTGAAAGAAACGCTTTTTTTATCAATTTCCTTATGCATTTTTGGGAATCGAGTCATAATATCATCAATTTCACTCTCATTCACCTCTGAGTAAAGAACAACCACAAAACAAATCAAGCTAATTAAAATTGATCTAGAAACTTTTTCTTTTTAGATTCTTCCACCAACATTAGACTAGGATTAGTGCTTTGGATTAGCCTGTGAGTACAACTCTCCAAAGCATTCAAAACAAACTTATCATATTGCGATAGGGAGAGTAAATCCAATTTTCATATAAGCATATCTGGGATCTCCCTCTCACACAGGGGTTACGTACAAGGTCACGTTCGAGAGAGCCAAAAAGATTATCCCTCCATGGTTTAACTGTTCATAGTAGTAAGATCGTATATTGGGGGTTATTCTTAAGGTCGAACTGTCTTCATTTGGTCTTGGTGCTTCGTGAATTCTGAATCCATTTGGGGTCCTCCAGAGTTCTACCAGTCCACTTGTCCTCAGTTCTCTTGAAGAATTTCGGACTTGATATCCTGCCCATATGTTCAGACTGGACTATCGACAGTACCCGCCCAGGGGCTAACTACGATTTGGTGTCTTTAGTAGCCATAATATTTAGGGTCTTTACACAAGGTGACAGTGAAGGGAAGTCTTCACTATACCTGGAATAGACGGTGGTCAAACTCACTCAGGTTCCTTGGAGGGTAAATCCATGATTACTGTGTGGAAGTTTGCACCAAGGGATAAGTCCGTTAAGAAGGTTTCCATCATAATTGTTCCACCTGCTCATATACTATCCCATTCTCGATTTGGTCATGCGATGTTGGATTTAATCACCAACTAGTACGGTCATTGAGAGAAGGTTTGTTTTCTTGTTGGTTCTCCTAGATTTTTTAGCATGTGCTGTTGTTTTAATAATTTTTCAATATTGAGCCTATAGACGATAAAGGTTTTGGTAGATCACATAGGATGCAAGGTTTTCCTCTGGAAGAAGGCTACAAACCCTTATGTCCTAATTCACTAGAAGACATCTACCGTGAAGAGGTAGAAACTCTCCCTGACGCTGGGAGTGGTGCTACTCCTTTGTTGGGAAATTCAAAAAGAGCCTTGGTTATGGTTGAGGATCCCACTCCTCATACTACACCTGTGTACAAAGCTCCTATTGAACCTGTCCTTGTTCAATTAGACTCGTTCAGTAATATTATAGAAGAAGAAGTCCCTTCTTTTGCATTGAGACCAATTACTGAGACATATATGGGATCCACAAAAACAATTTTTAGTGATGACTTTAGGACCCCCATTCGTCCTACTGACATAGTATATCCACATCAAAACCTACTCGTTCTATATGAAGGACTCCATTGGGATGTGATATTTATGAGAATTTTGAATATATTCGACAACCTCTTAATCCTCATGACCCTCTTTCTGTTGAGGAAGGACCATCTAGTTAGACTGTTGATTGTCCCATCGAACAGGTCATCGATCTTGTTGTTACATCAACACAAGTCCACCTCAATTCTGGAGTCATCACTTCTCATAACACACAAGGTAATCCAACTGTTACTCCCACCATTACACCTTTTCACACTATAGCTCCTCATGTTCCACAAAATTTTGTTGGAACACCTTTACAGCAAAGAATGCAGACCCTTTCTAGACATACACAATCAGTTATGGGACATATCCCAACTGGGGAGAAACCACCATCTAGTGGACCTATCCCTCCTGGGGGACAACCATCCTTTAGCGGGTCTACACCTTCTGGGGGAAAACCACTTTTGCATGTTCCTTCCAGAGGACAATCTCCCTTTACTGGTCAAACCCCAGTTGTAAATCAACCTATGGCAGGGGTGCAACCTTATTTTGCCAGAAACTCTTCACAATCCTAGGGAGTACCTTTAGGAGGTACGTTTAATCAACCCTACCCTAGGGGTAAATCATACCATAACCCACAAGGAGGAGTATCAAATCATGTTCCTTCCGGATTATCTTTTGGACAACCTTATCTGGGTGTCCCAAATCCCACTTGGGGTCCTCAAGGATAAAAACCTTATCCTCCCCAAGGGTTTAATGTTTATCCTCGCCAAGGGGATAATGTGTACTCTCCTTAGGGAAAAAATATTTACACTCATAAAAGGAAAATTATTTATCCCCCACAACCAAATCAACCGACTTATACTCCTCAAAATTAACCTAATTTTGCTCCACTCATGAATGTTTCTCAACAACCATCAAATCCTGCTTATACTGGTCAACAACAACCATATATGGGAGGGCCTACTGAATACAATTATCCACCTCAACCATTTTATGGCCCCACTGGTGTCCCTATGCCACACCAGTATCACCCTCAGGGTAACTGACAATTACCCTTCCTTGCCACTCTTGATCTCCCAGACTTGCCTCAGTTGACAAATGATCCCATATTGCATCTCCTTTTTTGGCTAGTCATTCCTGCTAAATTACCTTTTGACATCCCCAAATTTGACAATAAACCTGGGGAATAACCAAACAACCATGTAATGAAATTCCATTTATGGTGTTCATCAAACTCATTGATGGGTGATTCTATACGTTTGCGTCTCTTCCAGTGTACACTTATGGTATCTACAACCAAATGGTACATTGAACTTCAACGTGGTTCTTTCCAAGATTTCAACTCCCTCATTATGGATTTTCTCATGAATTTTCAATTACCCATCTGTTATGAGACAGGTACTGAACTTTTAACCTCCCTTCATCAAATGAACTACGTGCATATCTCTGATCACATTCATGAGTGGAGACAATGACGAAGGTTGGTTAAAACAACCATTCCTAACCAAGTATTGGCGGAATGGTTTACCAAATCTCTTTTAACCCCAATTTCTCATGATGTCACTATGGGCAGTGTAGTCACCGAGGAAGAGACCATTGCCTATGCTTAATACTTATATTTGGTTTATGCCCAGTCTGGTACTCTGTATGAGTTGATTCCAAATGCTACCTGTACTACAAATGACCCATCCAAACCTTCTTCCATGGCACATGTAGATGGGGTTATCGGTATCGTCAAGTCCCAATCTTCATCATAGTCAACTTGAACAACAAATCTCTCTATTTCTGCACCCATTGTCGGTTCAACTTCACTCTCCTCTACCTCCCTCTTGACTCAAATTTTGGAAGTGAATGCAGTTCAGTCTACCTCTTCACAACCATCTGGGGGTAAAAATAAAACAAAAAATAAACCCAAAAATAATAATAATAAGAATGAACATCCCAAAATAAAAACTCCACCGCCTGCTACTGAAAAACAACCACCATGAAAACTGAAATTTCCATGTCTTATTTGTGGTGATGATCGCTTCACCCAAGACTGTCCAGATCATGACGAAGTTGCCAAAATTTTCAAAGGGAATTCCCAAACCGTCGTGTTAACACAACCTTTTCCTCAGCAACAGTCCATGGTTTCTCAAGCACTTGCTCCCCCCATAGGGGCCAGTTCCAACCACCCTCCTAGTGATGAAACCTTGACGAGTGCTCATATTTATATGTTCAATGGGATTGATTTAACCACTCGCACCACCACATATGACACACCAACTAAATCGGATAAATAAAAGGTCACTAACGGTACTCTACTAGATTCATCTCTCGTTTCCATTAGTCCTCCATGTGGATCACTTTAGATAGAGAAACCTATTTTTGACTCTATTTTACGTCCTCCCAAGAGCACTATACACAAATCAACTTTTAATCCTAGTTCACGTGCCGCCAACACTACAACATTGTTGAATATTTGTCTCAAGCACCATGTGCTATGTCCACTCTTGAAGTTATACAACATTGGCCAAGTCGACGTAGAACGCTCTTGGCCTCCATTGGTGCCATTGATCCCGAGTCATCAAATAATATCACGTTTAACCTAGACAACTTCAAGTCACTACTTTCTCACGAGATTGATTTTCAAATTGATGTTTTTGTTCATAACCAACACATTCACCGCACCATATTGAATGAGGGAGCTTCCACTTGTGTCATGTCCTTATCTTGTTGGAAAGGATTAAAATCACCTACTCTTAACCAATCCCCTACAATGTTACGAGCATTCGACAGGTGAGGTTTTCATCCTCACAGACTCTTGCAGTCCTTAGCCATTCAGTTGGGAGGAAAGACCATCTCTGTCGATGTAGAGGTAGTCGATGCTCCCCTTGATTACAACTTGTTATTAGGAATAATTTGGTTTTATTCCATGAATTTTGTCACTGCATTGGTGTTTCAATGTGTACAATTCCCTCATCAAGGAAAAATTGTCACTATCAACCAATTAGATTACTATGCACCTGACGCTCGCACTCCTTCCACCAACAATATTCCTTTCTTGGAAGATACTAAGATCACGTATGAAAGTGTTGGTGTAGGTATTTTAAAATATTCCTCCCTTATGGGTACTTTCCATGAACCACTTCCTCCCACCACACAACATATTTCCACCATCAATATGATTTTGACTATGGCCTATCAATATTTAGACTCATCTGATCCTTGGGTTGTTCCTAGTCCTTTAGAATTCAATGCATTGGGTGACACTATGCCACTTATTTTAGCTGAGGCTTCATACGATGCTATCCAATCTTTCTCTCCCTCTTTGGATGACCAACATTTATTGGCATCCAACACTTACTCGTTGCCATCTTGGTTGAATTCCTTGTCCTCTGCTTTTGACTATATTTCCCAGAGTCTTCCATCAGACAAATCCATTATGGAAATTCTTAGTATAGATGAGGTACCTTGGGATGACAACCATCATCTATCGTCTTTTCTTCCTACTCTAAAACAAAATCAGAAGGATATACACTCTATCCTCCTACCCGATGTTATTGATTCTCCCCAATCTCCTATACTTACCTAGGATACTACTTTCGAGGTGAATTTAGTCAACATCTCTTCTACTGTCGCTGTTGATATCTTGATCAAAGAAGGTATCATGGACAATATTCATCTTGGTGTTAATTGTTCACCCAAGGAAGTGACATCTTACACCACTTTATTTAAATAATTCCACGATATCTTCGCTTGGAGCTACAAGGAAATTCTTGAGATCGATCCTTCGATCATTGTGCATGAAATAAAAACTTACCTAAGCATTATACCTGTACGACAAAAACTTCACCCAGTTCATCCTAAGAAAACTGCCGCCATAAAGGAAGAAGTTAAAAAACTATTAAAATCTGGATTTATCTACCATGTCCCCTTGATGGAATGGGTTTCAAACATTGTTCTGGTTGCTAAAAAACAAGGAATCATTCATGTCTGCATAGATTATAGGGATCTTAACAAGGTTTATCCAAAGGAAAATTACCCCACGCCCTTCATCGACCAAATCATTGATAATTGCACTGGCAATGTTATTTACTCTTTCATGGATGGATTTTCAGGATATAACCAGATTGAAATTCTACCCATTGATCAACATAAGACATCCTTCATCTTCCCGTGGGGAACATTTGGTTATCAGAAGCTACCTTTTGGTTTTAAAAATGTTGGTGCTACTTTCTAGTGGGCCATGTCATATTCTTTCCATGATATCAAACATATTGTGGAACCTTACCTCGATGATTTGCTTGCCCATTCATCTAATAGATCATACCATATTGGTCATCTATGAGCCATTTTTCTTCAATGTTGGTTCTACCGTATTCATTTGAACCCCCAAAAATGCATCTTCGTTGTTGAATCAGGTCGACTCCTCGGTTTCATTATCTCCAAATATGGGATTAGGGTGGATCCATTAAATATTAAAGCTATTATTTCTCTACCTCCTCCCAACAATCTGACCCAACTACAAAGTTTGCAAGGGAAAGAAAAGTTTCTTCACCGTTTTATATGTAATTACGTCGATATTACTAAAGGATTTATGTGATTGTTGCAGAAATACACTCCTTTCATCTGGGATGACACTGCTCAATGATCCTTCGATGATATTAAGCATGCATTGACCCATAAACCTCTTTTTCATCCTCCAAATTATGCACGAGACTATATCCTTTATTTGGCAGCCTCTACTTCCACTATCACTATGGTGTTAGTTCAAGAGAACCCTAACAGTGACGAACATGTGATCTACTATCTGAGCAAGAGTCTATTCGGTCCCGATCTTTGATATTCACATGTTGAAAAGTTGGCTCTGGCAACCATCATTACCGTCCAGAGATTTCTCCATTACATATTGTTACGCACTACCACGTTCATTGCAGACTCAAACACCATCTATCATATTCTAACAGGTCAAGTCCTTTGGGGGAAATATTCCAAATGAATCATTATTATTCAGGAATTTGACCTCGAGTTCTCCATATCAAAAGCTAAAAAGTCATTGGTTTTTGAGGAACTTATCTGCAATCTTCCCCATGCTGATGAAGACACTATGCCCAATGATTCTCTTCCCAATGAATCTCTATTCCTCATTAGAATGTCCGACCCTTGGTATGGAGATATTATTCTTTATATTCAAACCCAATGTTTTCAGCCTGATATCTCCCGTGAAGAGCGTCATCGTATTCACAACCATTTTAAACATTACCTTATCATTGGTGACACTTTGTATCACCATGGTATTGACACTATCCATTGAAGATGTTTAACTCATGATGAGGCTGAATGTGTCCTAAATGACTATCACCTTGGAGCATGTGGCAGTCATCTTTCTGGGATGGATACAACTCAGAAGATCTTATGTGCCAGTTACTTTTGTCCCTCCATCTTCAAAGATTGTATTGAGGTTGTCAAAAGATGCCCACCCTGCCAAGTTTTTCATAAAAAGGCACACAACCACCCCACTCTGCTACATCCTATTATCGTCATCGGCCCCTTTAAAAAATGAGGTGTTGATTTTATGTAATGTAAGCCTACCTCAACCGAGGGGTATGGTTATATCATCGTTTCTGTTGGTTATTTCACAAAATGGTCTAAGGCTATGCCTACTTTTCTTAATGATGGTTGTACTGCAACTCTCTTCATATTTAACCGCATCATCACTCACTTTGGTGTTCTACAATCCATTGTCACTGATCACGATTCACATTTTCAAAACCATATGATGAGTGAGTTACATGTCAAGTTTTGTTTTCGCCATGAGAATTCATCCCTATACTATCCTAAAGAAAATAGACAAGTTGAAGCCATCAACAAAGTCCTTAAAACCATGATCCAACACATGGTGGGGTAAAAACAAAATTCTTGGCATTTACAAATATTCTTCGCCCTCTGGGCTTACCACATCTCAGTGAAAACTGAAAATGGATTCACTCCTTTCCAGTTGGTATATGGCGTCGAAGTAGTATTACCAATTGAGTGTGAAATTCCTTCGTTGAAACTCATAGTTGAACTCCTACCTCACACCTCTGTTGAAGAGGAACATTTCCTATATCTTACTAGGTTGGACAAAACATGTCACAATGTTTCTCTTGTTAACGAGACATATAAAAAATGAATGAAAATTCACTATGAAAAATCCGTCCACCCTCGTACTTTCATAGAAGGAGACCTAGTCCTCATTTATAACCAGGCTCACGATAATCTAGGGCTAGGAAAGTTAGAACCTCTGTGGCATGGACCCTACATCGTAAAATTTGTATTACATAGAGGTGCCTACGAGCTAGTTGACTATGAAGGAATCTCTCTCGGTGAACCCCTAGAATGGGATTTACCTTAAGAAGTACTATGCATAGAACATCTAGCATGTGTGCTTTATACACTATTGTACTATAGTTTTGTTTTGGTGTGTCTTTTTCTCTTGCGTGTACAAGATTTGTTTCAGGTGCTTATACTTTGTCTTATGATTGCATGCACATATGATATCTCCCTTTCCTATATTTGTTGGGTTTGCAGATAGCGCTAGCCGACACACCTAGAATATTTCTTCTGCAGCTTGGGTCATTTACCACTCTGATGAGTTGGTGAGTTCAGGAGGCATTTTCCTAGGATCGACAACCAATAATGTGACAGAATATCATGTTGTCTTTGGACTTTTAAC
>JASDQU010014152.1:54097-79120 GCA_032191745.1 Picea mariana
GAAACTAGTCCACATCCTAAGCCATACCCTCTTGGTTGGATATGTGATAATGCTAAGTTACAAGTAACCAGGAAGTGTAAACTTAGGATCGCTATCACTGCCAATTTTGTTGATGAAGTAGAGTTGGATGTGATTCCGTTGGATATATGTGGCATTGTTTTGGGAAGTCCTTATTTGTACGATAGGAAAGCTATATTCTATCGTCAGGAAAACAAGTATCATTTGTTTAAAGATGGGGTTGAGTATGTTTTCAGATCTCACACTAAGAAAATGAATTTATCAGTCATTAATGCAGGGCAAATGAAGAGGTTAGTTAATGCAAGTAAAAACTTTGTTCTCTTAATGATCAAACCTAAAAATGATGTTGAGAATGAAGCATTTCAAGGTTGTGATACTAAGTTAAAATCAAATCTATTTGACGTTGTTAATCAGTATGACAACATGTTTAAAGAACCTAAGGGATTGCCTCCGAAAAGAGGAATCCAACATGAAATTCAGTTACAACAAGATTTTCCACTTCCTAATATTGGTATGTATAGAATGCCAGTTATGGAAAATGCTGAGATTAAAAAACAAATTCAGGAGTTGTTAGACAAAGGGGTAATTGTGCCAAGTTCTTCGCCATGTGGATCTCCAATTGTGTTGGTTCCAAAGAAGGATGGAACGTGGCGAATGTGTGTTGATTTCAGGGCTTTGAACAAAATAACAGTTAAAAATCGTTATCCTCTTCCACGAATTAATGATTTGCTTGATCAATTAAAAGATGCAAAATATTTCACTAAGTTAGATCTAAGGAGTGGTTATCATCAGATCAGTATTGCTGAAGGCGACACATGGAAGACAGCTTTTAAGACTAAGCAAGGTTTATTTGAATGGATGGTAATGCCTTTTGGACTTTGCAATGCACCTGCTACTTTCATGCGAGTTATTAATGATGTCTTGAGATCTTTTCTGGATGATTTTGTTATTGTCTACTTAGATGATATTATGATTTTCAGTAAATCTCATGAAGAGCATATTGAACATGTGAAAAAAGTTTTGGATGTTTTGAGGAAAGAACAGTTGTTTTTGAAGTTGTCCAAATGTGAATTTGGTAAAACTTCGCTTATCTACTTAGGTCATATTATTGGTGGAGGTGAATTAAAAATTGATCCTTCAAAAGTTAAAGTTATTTTGGAATGGTCCAGACCCAGCAATGTGACAGAGGTAAGGAGTTTTTTGGGAGTAGCCCAATACTGGAGAAAGTTTATCGCTAACTTTTCATCCATTGCAGCTCCACTACATGCTGTGACAAGTGTCAAGCAAGGTTTCCAATGGGGAGGCAAGCAACAACAGGCTTTTGATACTTTGAAAGAAAATATCAGTTCAGCGCTGGTTCTTGCACTTCCAAATTTAACACAACCTTTTGAAATCCAGACAGATGCAAGTAATTATGCGATGGGAGCAGTTTTGCTTCAGTATGGTAAGCCAATTTGTTTTCATTCTGAGACGTTTAATGGTGTCGTGATTAATTATCCTACTTATGATAAAGAATTATATGCATTGGTTCAAAGTGTTAATAAATGGAAGCATTATTTGTTGGGAAAAGAAACCATTATTCACACAGATCATCAACCTTTGCAATATTTACAATCACAATCAAAGCTACACCAAGCTAGGCACTTCAGATGGATGGGTTTTCTTCAACAGTTTCATTTGGTTATTAAGTATAAGAAGGGCATTTTTAACAAAGTAGCTGATATGTTATCCAAGCCTATTGTTAGTGCTTCAGTTATTCTTAAGCAGAGTCCTATAATGCATGAAAGTTATGTGGAACAATATGCTTTAGATGCTGACTTTAAGGAAGTGTATGAAACTTTGTGCCACTCTAACCATGTTGAAGAATTGGATTATCATTTCCATAATAATCTCTTGTATCATCTTGGCAAGTTGTGTATTCCACAGGGAGAAAGAATCAACATCATTAGAGAAGCGCATTCTTCTCTTATTGCTGGTCATTTTGGTGTAGGCAAGACAGTGGCAAATTTGCAAAGATACTGCTACTGGCCTAAGATGAATGAAAGTGTTTCGTGATATGTTTTGGGATGTTCGTTGTGTGCTACAAGTAAACCAAGTAATCGAAAGTTGGGTTTGTACACTCCACTTCCAGTTCCTTCTCGCCCTTGGGAAAGTATTTCCATGGGTTTTGTTGGTGGTTTACCTATGTCGAGAAGAGGTCATGATTATCTTTATGTTGTGTTTGATCGTTTTAACAAGATGTGTATTTTTCTGCCTTGTACTAAGCAGGTAACGACAGAACAAACAATACATTTGTTCTTTCAAAATGTTTGGGTGCATTTTGGTTTGCCCAAGTCCATCATTTCTGATCGGGATTCTCGATTTGTTGGAATTTTTTGGTAGAGTTTGTGGGCACTCATGGACACCAAGTTGAAAAAGAGCACCACTTTTCATCCACAGACAAATGGTCAGACAGAGGTGGTGAATCGTACAGTGGTACATCTTCTTCGTGCTTATTGCAGCAAGCATCCTAAGCTTTGGGATGAACATTTACACTACGTTCAGCATGCGTACAATCGAGCTAAGCACTCTTCGACTCAAACATCGCCATTTGAGACATGTTTTGGCTATTTGACCAAGTCACCTTTAGATTTCATCTTTGGGAAAGATATTGCTATTGATGGGCAGTATGATATTGATCGGGCAGAGAAGTTCATTGAACAAATTCAGTTGATACATCAGGTGGTGCAAGAGCAGTTGGAAAAGAGTCAGGCCAAGTACAAAGCGAGACATGACAAACATCGTGTTGATCACAGTTTCGAAGTTGGTGATGAAGTGTGGCTTTACATCAGCAAGGAGAGGCTTAAAGGACAAGGTAAAAAGTTAAAACCAATTCGATATGGTCCCTTCAAAATTGTCGACAAGATTGGTAACAATGCTTTTCGTTTAGATTTGCCTCCATATATGCAGATGTATGCAGTTGTTAATGTTGAGAATTTGAAGTTGTATGAGCTTCCGTTGATCGATGATCAAGGAGAGCATGTTCAGATTCCTTCCATAGATGATTTTTCTCCAGAGTATCTAACAGAACTACAGGAAGACACCATACTTGACAGGAGAATGCGAACTTCGAAGCGAGGAAATGTGGAGTATTTGCGAGTTGGTCTTAAAGGGATGAATCCAAGCAAGGCCAAGTAGATTAAGGTTGGAAGGGTGAGGGAACTATACCCTCATCTTCACATAGACTGAGATAGTCTTTTGGAGGTCCAAAAGCTTCCCAATGGGGAGGTGTGATCAGGGGATCAAATTTTGCTCAATTTTCAAAGTGCACAGAATGCGATGAAAACAGTGCCATTGCATCCGTCTCGTCTTCCTGATTTCGGCGGTATATTTACTTTTGCAAACGGAGTCCATATGGAGGAGATATCGTGATCTGTCCACCAAGCCAAACAGGCAAAATTTTTGGATGTTGACTGTACCTGTCCGTACAGTCCGTATGGTGACGTGGCAGGGTCGTACCATTCGATGATGTGGCAGTACGATGACATGGCAGATTTTGGTTGGTTGATTTTTAGGCGAGTACGGTGTTGACACGTGTCATTGGGTGGCCTATAATAGGAGGACACGTGGCCCAATCCAAGGGCACCACATGTCGCTCGCTGGTTGGCTAAGAAGTTTATATGTAAAATGTTGGAGGCCACGGGGTTCGACCCCCGGACCTCTCCTCCACATAATGACTTCACAAATTCCAATAACCAATGTTCCCACCGATGTTCCTTGTTACGGATTCCAGCTCACATATATTTCATATGGTACATTGTTTTATTTGGAAAGGGGGGTGGGTCGGGGCTTAGMCCTGACCCATAGTTTATACCATAACATATAAAACATATGTTATAACCGTGTATGTATATGCGTGCGGGACCCAAATTTTATGCATTGTATTGTGTTATATGTATATTGTTTGCGTGCAAATTGTAACATAAACCATAACATGTGACCATATTAAATGTTGTGCGCGGTTTGGAGCGCATGAGTTGGTTATACGGTTTAGAAACGGAGTTAACCACTTTTTAACAAAACGTGCGGTTCTATGGCCATACGCCCAGGTGCCTAGGCGGTTAGGGGCTGGAGGTGCCCTAACCGTCCTACGGTTTGTACCGGTGCGCGGTTGCGTACGGAACTGAGTTTTTATGCTTAAAAGAGTGTGTGAGCCAGGTTTGTGCAAGAGGGGTACGAATTGTAGAACCAGAGATAGCAAGTTGGAGAAGGAGACTTCAAGGAGGCATATCTTTCTCATTTTTCGACCGTTTCAGGTGTCAAAAGAGCCCAGACAGGGGTTTTGGGACGCTGGGAAGCGATTGGAGTAGTCGGTTTGTCAGGTTGAGCATTGTAAGACATGTTTTGAGCACTTTTTGAGCAATTAATAATAATAAACCATTGGAAGTTGGACCAGGAGATGCAACCCATAAGAGGGGTGAACTCCTTTATCAAATTGTTGTGTTTATGTGCTTATGTTCAATCTTTATGCTGCTGTCTATGTGTATTTTGCATAAGTAATCCTAAATTTATGTGTTGCAAATTGATCCTGTTGCTTTAAACACATAACATTTCACTTGCAATAATTATTCAAGTTTTTCAAGTCTTCTTCAATTTTAGATCAAGAAAGAAGGGACCTAGTGAATTTTCATTAATTATCAGGCCCTAAATAAAATAACAGTCAAGAACTGATACATGATTCCCTTAATCGACGATCTCCTTGATCAACTCAAGGGGGACAAATACTTCAGTAAGATCGATCTAAATTCTGGCTACCATTAGGTCCCAATAGAGAAGACAGATTTATGGAATATTGCCTTCAAGTCAAAAGAAAGTCTTTTTGAATGGATGGTCATGCCCTCTGGTTTGAAAAATTCCCAAGAAACTTTCATTAGTATGATGAAGGATATCTTTCCACCTTTCACCAATTATTTTGTAGTGGTGTATCTAGATGACATCCTCATCTACAACAAGACTTGAGAGAAACACTTGCAGCATATTCAACAGGTTCTGCACACTCTGCGACAACACAAGATATATTCCAACTTGGAAAAATGCTCCTTCGGTATGGAAAGGGTCCAGTACCTAGGATACATTGTTGAATAGCATGGTGTGCATGTGGATCCATCCAACATCCAAGTCATTCATGATTGGCCAGCCCCAACAACGTTCACTGAGCTTTGGAGTTTCTTAGGCCTTATGAATTTCTATCGTGGGTTCATGTTGGGGTTCTCCCATATTGCATGGGCCCTCAACCAAGTAACCAAGGGTGGTGTTAAGGAAAATTTTGTGTGGGGCCTATCCCAACAATGAGAATTCAATTATTTGAAGTAGCTCTTGTGCTCAGCCCCAGTGCTTTCATTACGCGACCTGGAAAATCCCTTTAAGATCGAGACAGATGCTTCAAACTATACTATGAGTGCAGTTATCCCTCAACACGGCCACCTCGTGGCCTATCATAGTGAGACACTATCAAATGTCATATGTATGTACCCTACTTATGAAAAATAAATGTAATCCATTGTGAAATCCTAAATCCAATGGAGGCATTACATTCTTGAGGAGATAGTCATCCGCACTGATCATAAGTTACTACAGTTTATTCTAACACAAGGAAAATTGAAGAATGACTGCCATTAGAAGTGGTCCACATATTTGTAGCAGTTCCACCTCAACATCAAGTATAAGACATGAAGTACCAACTACGTCATTGATTACTTCATCCAAAATCCAGTCGCAACACTCACCATGATGATATACTCTTGCATCCACGAGACATCCAGATGGCCCCACCTATACAAGCAAGATCCTAACTTCGCCACCACCTACCATATGGTGGACGCAAACATAGTTGTCACTAATTTCCATTTTCATGAAGGGTTTCTATGCCATCTAGGACATATCTATGTTCCATCAAGTGAGTGAGTGAAGATTATTTTGGAATCCCACTATAGTCAGGTGGCATGACACTTTGGTGTAGAAAATACAATTGCAGTGTTGCAACAAAATTTCTGCAAGACGAAACCTCGACAGGATGTCAACAAGTATATCAGGTTCTAAACTACTTATGATATTTCCAAACCAAACACTAAGAAAAAATTTATGTACACCCCTCTTCCTACTCCTGACAGGCCCTGAGAATCCATCTCAATGGACTACATGTCAGTCCTTTCGTCCACTAATTGGGGAAATGACTATGTTTTTTATGGTTGTTGATAGCTTTTCCAAGATGGTGATTTTGGTCACTTGCATGAAGAACATCAAAGAGGATGGCACTACAAATCTCTTATTTGAATGAGTGTGGGTACATTTTGGAATACCAAAAACTATTATCTCATATTGGGGCAGTCGGTTCCTTAGCACTTTCTGATTGAGCCTCTATTCATTGCTGGTCTCCAATATCACCAAATCCACTTCCTTACACCCCAAGATGGATGTCCAACCGAGGTCATCAACCTGATGATCATTCATATCCTGCACATGTACAATTCCAAGCACCTCCACACATGGGATGAGACTCTTCCCTATGTTCAACACATCTACAACTCAGTCATACATAAATCAACCAACCACAACCCCTTTTAGGTGGGGTTGGTATTTCAACCATTGGGTCCCATGGATTTTGCACTATCCCTTAAAACCATCAAGGAAGACTCATCCCATGCTCAAATTGAAGCTGAAAAAAACACCTGGTTCATTGGGCAGATCCAACACATCCTCCAATAGGTTCATGATATTTTACAGAAGTCCAATTCCAAGTACAAGAAGTGCCATGATCAACACTTGTTTCCGCACGAGTTTGAGGTGGGAGACAAAGTTTGGTTTCACTTTTAGAAATAACTTCTTAAATGAATCCATTGGAAACTTTTTCCACTCCATTATGGACCTTAAACCATCACCAAGGCCATGGGAAACAATTATTTTCATCTCAACATTCCCCCCTTCCTTGGCTTGTACCCAGTGTTCAATGTGGATCTCCTTCGACCTTATTTTCCACCATTATTGGACACATTAGAGATAGAAGAACAATTGAAACCAAATGAGCTCAACCATGACTGCATGGAACATGCATCGACTGGTTATATCATCGACACACAAGTTAAGGGAACTCACTTGTAGAGGATCCAACTTTATCGCATTGTCAAATCAGGGTAGCTCCTGCACTAAGGTAAGTGTCTCACTCGGGGCCAAATTCAGTAGAAATATCCTCATATGATGGGGGAACTCAATGAAATGGAGACCATTTATTCCTAGGGGGGAGGATTGATCCATTTTAATATCGGAGTCCACCCATCTATTCCAACTGGCTCATCTTGTTATTTTTTCAATTTGCCAGTTTTTTCGTAGTTTTTGGGTCCTGAACTTTCAGGGCCATTTTGAGACCCTAAACAACATTTTTAGGGATCTCCACAATCAAATTAATAATGGAGTTAAATTTTATTGACATAATGTGTATTCCTCGAATAGAAATTTCCAACGGGCTATCCTGTTCCTGAAACGGAGATCATATGCAAAAGTTATGACCCTGGGAAGTTGATGTACTAACTTACCCCAATGGGGCCCACGTGACTTTTGGAACTTCATCTTCTGGGGTTATATTTTTGGATGTGTTAGAACTAGGAGTCACCTTCTGATTGCAAGGAAGGTAAGCCTAGTACCCATCATATGATATGTGAAAGTATGAGTGTTTTTTGAAAGGTCGAATGGAAAAACTTGAAATGATAATATCCTCACTCAAAAACAGGGCTAACATGTAACAACAAATAACGTCTTGACTAATTTCAACCAGTAGTTTGAGAGAAAATGTGGATAGAAATATGAATTGAATGAGAGGAATATATGAGTTGCTACAAACATCAGGTCCACAAAATCCCAAAGGAACAAAGTTTCTTAAAACAAGATCTTCTTGAAATTAGAAACTAAGGAGATAAATAAACACCATGACAATAAAATGATCAAACATCCATCATATCATTACCACAATCATCCATATGAAGAATTCAAATATGAACATTTAGCATTAAAAGAAAATAGTCTGAAATAGGAGATGATTTTTGTTACTCAAAAAGTCTTAAGTCCAGTACATACTAGATCGCAGTCACTTTATCAAAAATATTACAGTTTCTTGGGAGTCTTGCTCTACCATCCAAACCCATTAAAGAAATTCATCTATCTATTTATAACAAGAAAGGGAGGCAACAACTAGAGGTACGAGCTGGCCTCTTTTCCTTAAAAATCTCAAAACATTTATTTATTCTAACAACTAAGATAACAGCCTATGCTATAAAACAGGGAAGTGTTCATGACAAAACCCAATCATGCTTGTAACTGCTTTGATCCTCTTTTGCTGCTCAACTCCTGTTTTTCCATGTGTCCCTTTGGAGCTTGTAGTTGTCCTCTGCATGCCAACTGCTACTTCTGTTATTTTATTCCATTATTAACTTATCAAAAACTATTGGCTTAGTCTTCCTAGATTCCTGGTGTTTGTTGGCTACTCCCTTGGGTAGTAATTTTGTGTAGCGCCCCCTAAAATTGAACAAGGAGAGAAAGTAGTGTCTGTGGGTAGCGCCCCTGTGCTGCATATATGTAGCTACATTTTTCCTCTGTTGAAAAATTGAGTAGAGCTTGTGGGTGAACCTGCTCTCTGTAAGATATTATGCAACACCTGTGGGTAGCACCTATGGGTAGTGCCTGTATGACAATTATGCATTCTGTAAAATATTATGCAACGCTACCTACGTCGCGTTTGCATAAGGGTTTGCGTAGCTATAAAAAAAATGCAGCGTCTTTGACTCTTGAATGTGTGTAGAGATGTTTGTGTCCTTACATGATGACAAATCAATTTACTTAGGTGATTTTACCACTGAGTGAAGCTATCACTTAGCAAAAATTCAAAAATTGATATATCTAAACACATAGAATCCTGTAGAGGTGGAAAAACTTAGTATGTGCATATCAATTAACTTTTCGAAGGAGGAAAAACTCTCAAAAATGGGGTTTACCACTACCAGCTACTTTGTCATTCTAACACTTAGCCTCACACTCTTTCTGGTGGAAAGATTGCCTCCAACTAACTCAGTAGACTTCTTCTTCTTAGCACCGGTAGGCTTCTTCAGTATAGTTTTGCTCTCCTTAGCTACTAGCTTGTCATATTCAATGGTAGCCTCAACCAATACCTGTAAATTCTTTTGGGTTACTTCATCTTGGAAATGCTTCATTTATTCCTTTAGCTTCCTGTTCTGAGCATGGAAACCCCTGTTCTATCTGTAAATATTCTTCAGTTGTTCACGAAGAGGCAGATCCTTTCTCGTTTTGAACCTTGCAAAGTCCAGGGTATGGTTGTAGCCAATCATGAGATCATTCATCTGATCCAAGTGGACCTTGTCTTCTTCTTTGAGATGAGCTATTTCTCTCCTTTCATCCCTAATTTTATTAATAAGCCTTTTGTAGGTTTGGCTGCCAAGGGGTTTGGGGACATGTGCAGTCTCAGCAAGCTTCTTCTTGTCCTTTTCTTCCATCTGTACAGGATTTTCCTTGCATGTTTCATTAGTCTTCTCAAAACCTTTTCCTTTATGTTTCTTATCTTGCACAACAGCCTATTCTTTATTCTTCATAGGTTTTTTACAATCCTTCACAGGGATTTCATCTCCCCTCTCCACAAGTCTTTTGGTACCTTTACCCTTGATTTTCTGTATAGGGGTTTCTTGTTTCTCTTCTACGGATTTTTCAATGCCTTTCCCTTTCTTTTTATGTATAGGGGTTTTTGGTAAAGGATGTCCTTTGAAATCCGCCTTAGGAATTGATGACCTAGTGAAAGGTTTTTTACCTTTGATTTCAACTGTTGGAAGAGGAGAGGGAAAGAGAAGTTTCTTCCCTTTTTTTATGTCACCTTGGTAGAAGATGGAACTTATTGTAACCCTGGTGGACGTGGTGGTGAGAAATATCTGTGTGGAGAAGGACAGACTTCCTCCTTAGCTTCCCTGACCTACTTATTGATGTCTGAAACAGGGGCGCTGCCCTTTCTCTTCTATTTGATCCATGTTTTAGTACTGGTAGGTGATGAAGAGCCTACAATTTGTTATTGGGGGGTAGGTGTTGGGTCCAGCTTGAAGTGAGAAGAGACCAAAAAATTCTCCCAGGAGATCTCTTTCTTTCCCAAATCTTCAGAGACAAGCATCCTAATAAGTCCAGAGTGGAAAAGACTGGAGTCCACATCCTTGGATTTGGCTTGCACCCTATCTGCCATTTTACCTATACTTCTCAGTAGGTAATATGGAATATTCATATGAACCTTACCAATAAAATGAAGCAACAACCTTATGTGGTAATGATATAGGGTGTTAAATCTCCCTTCACAACTAAAATTTCTCTGTATGATTTTCAACATTCTCTCAAACTGCTCAATCAACTGATTCCTTGGCACACTCTTAGATAAATCATTGGCTTGGTATTCAGGCTTGAAAATATCTTTAACAAAAGGTGAACTCAATACCATGGAATTGAACCAATTTTCTCCTGAAATGGGAATCCCTGTTGCAGCTGAGATGGAGGCTTCAATCACCTCAAATTCCAAATCTCCAACTCTGGTTTTCTTGCCATCAAAATTTAGTGAAAATTGTTTTGCTACTTCTGAGTGGCCTCTCTGCATGTTCTGGCAGAAAGAGAGGCATCCTGCTCTTCGAAACATTTCCCTTGCCATGGGTTCTGTGTCAAAAAGGTGCATATCCACAGGTTCTGTTCGAACTATCTTGCCACCTTTGTGTGCTTTGTTCGACTGAGGGGTCTCCATGAATCAGAAAGAGGGTTCTTAAGAGGATGTAAGGGATGTTATTGACCCAAAAACTTCGATTTAAGTATCAAATGCACAAGGATGGACCTCCAAATTAATAGTGCTTAGAAATGAACTTGGCTATGAGAAATGGACTTTCAGGCTTATACAAGTTTTCAGAGTGTAGACTATGAGGAAGTAATTCCAAAATGACTCTTCGTACAAGATGAAAAGAAGCAAAGGATAATCAAAGAGGTTTGAGCAGTGCCTCTGTGCAGCGCAACGCATACATAGAGAATAGACTATTTCAGGCCTGTGACTTTCAAAGGCTATGACTAACCACAATAATCAGACTATGGATACAAGCGAAGATGTTTACAGGAATGCAAATATGGCTCCCATACTACCCTACAAGCTTATCAAACTGAAACCCGAGCATAAATCTCCTATGAAAATTAATATGTGAAGGAGGTTGCACATGATACCTGTGAAGTCAACAACTATTGAGCCCCTCAGCATGAACTTAGGATGAGATTGAGGAAAATTCATCCCTGAAATCTCTCACAGCATCGGATTTAGTGGACATGCAATCATCTAATCTGAACTGGCAAACTGACGCAGTGCATCACTGCTGAACATTTCAAATTTAGAAACCGTTACCATGGACCATAAATGCAAGATCTTTTGAAATCATTTCAATCAACTTCAGTCATTGAAAACAAGTGTTAAGGTATCAGTAGTGGCAATCATGAATTGGAGTGGGTGCATGATATTGTAACAGGCGCTATGGAAATACCTGCTGAGTGGGCAGCGTTCTCCAAATCAAAAAAGATTGGACAGGTGAGTGGGGATGATGAGGTATGCATGCGAGGTCATGAGTGATGAGAGAGGTGTGTCACATCATCCTGGTCATGGGAGGTATCAACCTAGGGATGAATCACGAGAGGGGACATAAAGAATAGATCATGAGCTCATTAGGATTTAAGGACCAAAAATTGAATTGTGGATCAACACATGAGCTATGACTCAAAGGTTTAGTCATCCTAAGGGGTCCTATCATAAATAACATTTAATGGATGAGAAATTTATTTCAAAGAGAAAATAAGAATCTAAGGCTTTTTTTTCTAATTTTTCTTTTTAACAAAAACAAACTAAGAGACCCAAGGTGACTAAGTGTGATAACATTGGCTCCACAGGGGATGGCATGCCCCCTATGGGCTTTCAAGAATGAGTAGATTTAGTGCCTTAGCCTAGGGCTATGGGGTCAGTTATTGGAACACAAAAATAAAAGAAAATGATATTTACAATGCTGTAAAGAGACACTCCAGGCTCAAGCAAAGTACTTTTTCAGGAAATGCCCATTTACAAGGCCACCAAAAAACTCTTCATTCTCCATATTCTGCAACTTGAAAGTGTTATTAGGGAATACCTCAGATATTTTTAAAGGACCGATCCATAAAGATTTGAATATACCGTGCTTGCCTTTATTCTACCTCGGTGCATCCCACTTGAGCACCAGATCGCTTAATTGGAAATCATCTTTTTTCACCTTCTTATCGAATGCCTACTTGATCTTCAGTTAATGATCATATTCTTTATCTACCAGCTACTCCCAGGTCTACTGCACTTCAACCAACTACTAAATCCTCTTGATCATATCATCCAGCTCCCCTTGATAATCTTGGAAGAATTTTTCCACAGGCAAGGCAAATTGAGAGGGGGAAATGGCCTCAACCCCATACACCAACTGGAAAGGAGAAAGACTCAAGGCCCTATTTTTTGTCACTCTGTCAGCCCATAAAGAAAACTTGATTTTTGAATCCCATGCCTTTTTGTTATCCTCCAACAGATTCTTAACAATCTTTATAAGGCTTTTGTTTGAGGATTCTGCAAGCCCATTTACCTGTGGGTAATAAGGGGTTGAATGAATCAATGTGATCCCATATTGTTCAAAGAATTGAATTAATGTCTCAGCCTTGAAAGATGTAGCATTGTCAATGACAATTCTGTTCGGATAGCCAAAAATCGCTATAATGTCTTCAAGGAAACCAATGATCACCTTGTGGGAAGCATTCCCGGTAGGGATAGCCTCTATCCACTTAGTGAAGTAATCTGTGGTAGTCAAGATACATCTATGTTGGCCACTGGAAGTGGGATGAATTTCCCCGATAAAATCTAAGCCCCATTGTTGATAAGGTCCTGAAACTGCTACGAGATTTAATGGCAAAGACTTAAGCTGCTGCTTTCCATAAAATTTATGACATTTAACACATGCTATGATCTTAGCACAAACATATGTGAATAGACTAGGCCAAAAATACCCAGCCCTGAGAATCTTGTAGGCAGTAGTCCTCCAAAAATGATGACCCCACACAAACTGTCATGAAAATCAGACATAATCCTTTACGCCTCTCACGGGTCTAGGCATCTCAACAACACTCCCAATGGATCCTTCCAATAAAAAATTTGATCAACCAAGCAATACTTTATCGATTTGAGTTTTAATGTTCTCCCCTTATTCTTTTCCATACCACTTGGAGGTTGTATATTCTACAAGAAAAATATAATTTCCTTGTACCAACTGCAATTTGCCAATGTAGGGCTGGCTTGAGCACCTTTTTTGTTTAATTCAGTCTGCTATTTTTCTAAACATGAGCTAATGAAATTTACTCCCAACTCTGAGAAATTTGATTCAACCAATAGCTTGGCTAAACCCTGGCCCTTGACCAATTTGGTAGGCCTGATTTCTAAATCAAATTCAAGGATCTTAGCAATCGATTTGCTGCACTTCCCATCAATACTAGGTTGAATAAGAATTTATTTTACAGTAGTTGATGGAACATAAGAAATAAGTCTTGAATGCAACACACAAACTTTGAAGTACTTAAGAGCTTTAACTAGTGCATAGGCTTTCTTATCCATAATGTCATATTTTAATTTTTCATCTCTCAAAGCCCGGATGAAAAAGCCAATGGTCTGCTCTAAGCCTTCAGAGTTCTTCTGCAACAAAACTGTTGCTACTGTATCAAAAGAGGCAAAATAAAAAATAAGAAAGTCCTTGGAGTAGTCTGGGCTAACTAGGATCGGGGCTTCCGTCAAAGATTTCTTTATTTGATCCAAAGAACTACGAGCCTCAGCAGTCCACTTGATTTCATTATCTTTCCTAAACATGGTTGTGATGTACTTAAGAAACTCAACAAAATTTGACAAAAAACTTCTCAAGAAATTAACCTTTCCTAGAAAAGATTGAACGTCCTTTTTAGATCTAGGTAGTGTTAAGGTTAGTATAGCTTCAACCCTGCTGGAATCAATCCTCACTCCTTCATCTGACACGATATGCCCTAATAATTTTCCTTCTTTCATGGCAAACAATGACTTTTTCAGATTCAAAGAGAGGCCAAATTTTTTGCATTTTAAGAAAACCTTTCTTAAATGATCACAATGCTCTTCATTAGATTGAGAGAACACGGTTATGCCATCTAAGTAGATAACAACAAACTTGTCCTTCTATCCAATAAATGCTATGTCCATAGCTCGCTGAAAGGTCTCCCCCACGTTCATCAAACCAAAGGGCATCTTGGTGTACATGAATGTATCCCAAGGAGTGGTAAAAGTCGTCTTCTCTCTATCCTCTGGCAAAACAGAAATCTGGTTGTAGACAGAAAAACCATCAACCATAGACATCTGGGATGCACCTGTCACCCTCTGTAATATATGCTCCATCTTGGGCAAAGTGTAATTATCCTTTTTAGAGATTCTGTTTAGATTCTGGAAATCGATACAGAGTCTGATTTCTCCATTCGTTTTCCTCATGGGGACCAAATTAGCCACCCATTAAGAATATCTCAAAGGAACAATAATTTTTTCATCTAAAATGTTTTTTACCTCCTTCTCCATGACAGACGGTAACATAGGATTGATTTGCCTCAAATTTTTCCTGAAGGGCTTAGTCTCTTCTTTTAATGGAATCTTGTGCTCTATAATGTTTGTGTCATAAGTTTGGAGATCTTCGTAAGTCCATGCGAATACATCAGCAAAGTCCTTCAACAATTTGACATATTCATCCCTCTGCTCTCTTGATAGGCTGCTTGACAATTTGAAATATTTTGGATCCTTCTCTGTTCCCAAATTGCACTCAATTATATCAGCATCGTCAGTAAACACTTTCCCTTTTACTGCCACATCATTTTTCATCAAATAATTTTTCCAAAGGAACTAGTCCTTTTGGAATATGGTTTCTAGGTAGCTGCATGATACGATGATTAGCAATTCTATTAAGGAAAACATCATCATATGGAGTAATTTCAGAATCAAGATCCTGATCAATGTGTAATCCAGCAAATTCATCAACAGACTCAATAATTTTTTTAAGTTCTAAATCATCTTCAAACACCTTCCAATATTTGACATTGTTCAGTATAGAAGGCATGTATTTGACTTCTACATCATACTTGAGTTTTGGTGGTATGGGTATCCTGAAATTGCTTGTTGATACAACTAAAGAATCAGCCACAAAATTCTCTTCTTGTGGAATAAAAGAGATGTCATACTCAGAGAAAAAATTCTCCACTAGGTCCCATACTTCATTTCTATAAGATTTAATCCTAGGGTTCTTAGTTTGGCAAAGATTTTCGGTCTGATGGACTATCAATTCAACATCTCCAAATACTGACAATTTTTTAATCCCCATATCCTTTGCAGCTCTTAAACCCAAAACAAGAGCTTCATACTCTGCCACATTGTTGGTAGTTTCAAATTCTAGTTTCTATGACAAAGATATGGTTTCCTGAGTTGGTGAGACAAAGAGCACTCCAACACCGACACCTTCCTTAGAAGAGGCTCCATCAAAGAACATCTTCCAGACATAATTGGTTAGAGGAGGTTCTTCATACAAGATAGTAGAATTTTTTCTTATTTCAAGAGAAGTTTTAGGAGCATCAATGAGCTGCAAAATGTTGGACCACAATTTGGTATCAAGAGCAAAAATGGGATGATTAGCGTTTTCTTCATCACTAATAATGTAAGCCATCTGGGATTCTTTGTAAATTCTTCTATGCTCCCCACCAAACACCAGGATAGTTGCATATGAGAGATCCATCTGCAAGGTTCCTCCAAGTCTTTTTATGCAAGACCTTTACAAGAGCATGCCAAACTTGGGAGGAACATTAGCCACCACAACACCCATAAGTATACTTTTCATGGGTAGCTAAAATAGATTCAGAACCATATCCTTAATGACCCCCAGACATTTTACTTTCCTAGAGTCGAAAGAATACAAGTCATGATAGGTTTTGGTGATTTCCAGTCCAAGTTCATCCATAATAGATTTTGGCATAAGATTATGGGAGGCCCCTAAATCCAAAAGACAGTTATGCAACACCTTGTCATGAATATTGAGAGAAGTATAGAAGGGAGGGGTTGAGTCATATCTGTTTTCTATCAAAGGGCCTAAAATCACAGCTGTTTTTTCATCTTGCAGATTTATTGAATCAGTGGAATTAGGAGAGGCATCGGGCTATAACATTTTGGTTAGATATTTTTTAAATTCTTCATTTTTTTATCAATTCCAAAAATGGTATAGGGATCTTAATTTTCTGTATCTCATTCACAAAACTGAAGGAGGGGGAAGGCTTCAAAATCTCTTTGGTTTCAGGAGAAGGATTTATGATCAGAAGTTGTGGGTTTTGAGAATCCTTTTTCTTGTTGCTCACTGTCACAGTCTTGGAATAATCTTCTTTCTGATCAGGTTGATTAGTGGCAACACGTTTTTCTTCATTCTTCTTAGATATCATATTATATCTACCAACATTTTCCTTCATTTGTTCTCCCTTTCTTAACTCATTGATTTGAATATCCATTAAAGATTGCTCATAAGAGGATTGAGTCAAGTGTGGGAATGGGGATGAATCACCTAAACAGTGGATATCAAGATCAACCTCTACCTCCTCTTCTTCTTCATCAGCAATCAGATTATTCTGAAAAGAAGCTTGAATCCTCTGATCATCTCTCTCTCTCTCTCTGTGTGTTTCTGGGATCTCTAGGAAGGATTTGGGGAGCATCGTTGGGTCTCCTGAAATTACCTCTATTTTTAATGTTCTGAGCATTTCTATATGGTTGTCGTCCTTCTGATTTTAACTTCTCAATCTCAGTAGAAAGGAAATTTACTAATTTGGTCAACTCATCTACCTGTGAATGAACAACAGGAGAGTCAGAAGTGGAAGCTTTAGCTTTGTTTTTCCTCCTATCTCTGTCAGATTTTCCCCTGAGCTTATATGAAGCAATTATGTTGGATTCTACCTCTAAGGCAACATCCTGCATCTGAACTAAGGAAGGTGACCTTCTCTCTCTCAATAGAAGGTAGAACTCGGAGTCAAAATCATTGGCATAAGTGATTTTTTCCATGGTTTTGGTGAGTTTGATCTCATCAGGGATCTTCTTGTACATTTTGTTAAACCTTTTAGAAAAGTCAGAGACAGACTCTCCTTCTTTCCTTTTCAAAGATCCAAATTCAGTGATATAATACAAAAAATCCTTTTTGTCAACCCAATGCCTCAAAAAGGCTTCATCCAACACCTCAATAACCATGATGGATCCAGGGGCCAGACCCCTAAACCACTTCCTATCTTCACCAAAAAGGCTTTGGATGAAAACCGTCATCCAAACATATTCATTTTCAATATTTTGGTTATGTGGATAGCTATAGAAAGCAACAAGATGTTCCTCAGCTATTCTATCTTCTTCTCTAGTAAACTTGGGATTGTATTTCAAATAATCTCCAAGGGGAAGAGCACTCATTGCCTGATTCAAGACTAGAGGAGCATATCTTGTAGCCACTATGGCATCCATCCTATTTGCAGGGGGGTTAACAACTACCATTTGATTTTGGATTCTAGGTGAACAAGCAGGAGAAGGAGATCTAGTTGTGTGTAGATTAGGAGAAGGAGAAAAGGATAAAAGGGAGATTTCAGTCTTCACAATAGCAGGTGGAGTCTTGGAGGAGGATGGTAAGGTCTGAGAAGGAGATGAAGTTACTACTTCTTTGGTAGCTAAAGTTTTAACAGAGAGAGGTGTAGCAAAACCTAACGTAGGGAAATCTTCAGAACTATCAAGACTAAAACACTTCTCAATATCAGGGGAGGAGAATATAAATGTTTTCTTCTTTCAATTCAGTTTCAAAGGTAGAGTATTCAACATGAAACTCTTCAAAATCTATCTTATTAGATACTTCAGCAGAAGATAAAGGAAGCTTACTTGACAAAACAACTGGAGTATCAAGAGTGGAATCGGGCAACTGACCAAAAGCACTTGTAGTAGTAGCAGAAAAACCTTTTTTAGAATTTTTTCCCTTCTCGATTATCTTCTCTAGGTCAACCTCAGGTGGAACCAAATGTAACTATGGATTTTATCTCGTATGTCTGCCTTTAGGCACCAGAGATTAATCAATGGAGTCGCCAGGTGCAAGATGAAATATTCAAAATACTAAGTGGAAATGCACCTTGAGAGCTAGTAAGCATTGTCATTCTATCCCAAGGAAAAGTCTTCAAATCGTTCCCCGGCAGCGGCGCCAAAGATTTTAGCACTAGGAGTCACCTTCTGATTGAAAGGAAGGTAAGCCCAGTACCCATAAGATGATATGTGAAAGTATGAGTGTTTTTTGAAAGGTCGAATGGAAAAACTCGAAATAATAATATCCTCACTCAGAAACAGAGCTAACATGTAACATCAAATAAGGTCTTGACTAATTTCAACCAGTAGTTTGGGAGTAAATGTGGATAGAAAGAACACTTGAATGAGAGGAATATAAGAGCTACTGCAAACATTAGGTCCACAAAATCCCAAAGGAATAAAGTTTCTTAAAACAAGATCTTCTTGAAATTAGAAACTAAGGAGATAAATATACACCATGACAATAAAATGATCAAACATTCATCATATCATTACTACAGTCATCCATATGAAGGATTCAAATATGAACGTTTAGCATTAGAAGAAAATAGTCTGAAATAGGAGCTTATTTCTATTAGTCAAAAAGTCTTAAGTCGAGTACATACTAGATCACAATCACTTTATCAAAAATATTAAAGTTTCTTGGAAGTCTTGCTCTACCATCCGAACCCATTAAAGAAATTCATATATCTATTTATAACAAGAAAGGGAGGAAACAGTTGGAGGTACGAGCTGGCCTCTTTTCCTTAAAAATATTAGAACATTTATTTATTCTAACAACTAAGATAACAACCTATGTTATAAAATAGGGAAGTGTTGATGACTGAATCCAATCATGCTTCTAACTGCTTTGATCCTCTTTTCTTGCTCATCTCTTGTTTTTCCATGTGTCCATTTGGAGCTTGTAGTTTTCCTCTGCATGCCAACTGCTACTTCTATCATTTTATTCCATTATTAACTTATCCAAAACTATTGGCTTACTCTTCCTATATTCCTCGTGTTTGTTGGCTACTCCCTTGGGTAGCAATTCTGTGTAGCGCCCCCTAAAATTGAACAAGGAGAGAAAGTAGCGCATGTGGGTAGCGCCCATGTGCTTCATATTTGTGGTTGCATTTGTCCTCTATTGCAAAATTGAGTAGCGCCTGTGGGTGACCCTGCTCTCTGTAAGATATTACGTAGTGCCTATGGGTAGCGCTTGTGGGTAGCACCTGTATGACAATTATGTGTTCTGTAAAATATTATGCAGCGCCACCTATGCTGCATATGCCTAAGGGTTTGGGTAGCTATGCCAAAAATGCAGCGTCTTTGACTCCTGAACATGTGTAGAGATGTTTGTGTCCTTCCATGATGACAAATCAATTTACTTAGGTGCTTTTACCACTAAGTGAAGCTAGCACTTAGCAAAAATTTCAAAATTCATATAGCTAAACACATAGAATCCTGTGTAGGTGGAAAAACTTAGTATGTGCATATCAGTTAACTTTTCCAAGAAGGAACAAATCTCAAAAATGGGGTTTACCACTACCAGCTACTTTTTCATTTTAACACTTAGCCTCACACTCTTTTTGGTGGAAAGAGTGTCTCCAACTAACTCAGTAGACTTCTTCTTCTTAGCACTAGTAGGCTTCTTCAGTATAGTTGTGCTCTCCTTAGCTACTGGTTTGTCATCTTCAATGGAAGCTTCAACCAACACCTGTAAATTCTTTTGGGTTACTTCATCTTGGAAATGTTTTAGTTCTTCCTTTAGCTTCCTATTCTTATCTTGGAAACCCCTGTTCTGTCTATAAAGATTCTTCATTTGTTTACGAAGAGGCAGAGCCTTTCTCACTGTGAACCTGGCCAAGTCTAAGGTATGGTTGTAGCCAATCATGAGCTCATTCATATGAGCCAAGTCGACCTTGTATTCTGCTTTGAGACAAGCTATTTCTCTCCTTACATCCCTAAGTTTCTTAATAAGCCTTTTGTAGGTCTGGCTGCCAAGGGGGTTTTGGACATGTGCAGTCTCAGTAGGCTTATTCTCGTCCTTTTCTTCCATCTGTACAGAAGTTTCCTTGCATGTTTCATTAGTCTTCTCAAAACCTTTTCCTTTATGCTTCTTGTCTTGCACATCGACCTATTCTTTATTCTTCATAGGTTTTTTACAATCCTTCATAGGGATTTCATCTTCCCTCTCCATAGGTCTTTTGGTACCTTCACCCTTAATTTTCTGTACAGGGGTTTCTTTTTTCTCTTCTACAACTTTTTCAATGCCTTTCCCTTTCTTCTTATGCATAGGGGTTTCTCATAAAGGATGTCCTTTGAAATCCCCCTTAGGAATTGATGACCTAGTGAAATGTTTTCTACCTTTGATTTCAACTGCTGGAAGAGGAGAGGGAAAGAGAAGCTTCTTCCCTGTTTTTGATGTCACCTTGGTAGAAGATGGAACTTCTTCTAAACCTGGTGGAGGTGGTGATTAGAAATCTCTGTGTGGGGAAGGAAAGACTCCCTCCTCATCTTCCCTGACCTACGTATTGATCTCTGAAAAAGGGGCTCTGCCCTTTCTCTTCTTGTTGATCCCTTTTTTAGTACTGGTAGGTGATGAAGAGCCTGCAATTTGTGATTGGGGGGTAGGTGTTGGGTCCATCTTTAAGTGATAAGAGACCAAAAAATTCTCCCAAGATATCTCTTTCTTTCCCAACTCTTCAGAGACAAGCATCCTAATAAGTACAGAGTGGAAAAGACTGTAGTCCACATCCTTGGATTTGGCTTGCACCCTATCTGCCATTTTACCTATACTTCTCAACAGGTAATATGGAATATTCATCTGAACCTTACCAGTAAAATGAAACAACAACCTTATGTGGTAATGATATAGGGTGTTAAATCTCGCTTCACACCTAAAATATATCTGTATCATTTTCAACATTCTGTCAAACTGGTCAATCAACTGATTCCTTGGCACACTCTTAGATAAATCATTGGCTTGGTATTCAGGATTGAAAATATCTTTAATGAAAGGTGAACTCAATACCATGGACTTGAACCAATTTTCTCCTGAAATGGGAATCCCTATTGCATCTGAGATGGAGGCTTCAGTCACCTCAAATTCCAAATCTCCAACTCTGGTTTTCTTGCCATCAAAATTTAGTGCAAATTGTTTTTCTACTTTTGAGTGGCCTCTCTGCATGTTCTAGTAGAAAGAGAGGCATCCTTCTCTTTGAAACATTTCCCTTGCCATGGGTTCTGTGTCAAAAATGCGCATGTCCACAGGTTTTGTTCGAACTATCTTGCCACCTTTGTGTGCTTTCTTCGACTGAGGGGTCTCCATGACTTAGAAAGGGGGTTCTTAAGAGGCTGTAAGGGATGTTATTGACTCAAAAACTTTGATTTAAGTCTCAAATGCACAAGGATGGCCCTCCAAATTAACAGTTCTTAGAAAATGAACTTGGCTATGAGAAATGGACTTTCAGGCTTATACAGCTTTTTAGAGTGTAGACTATGAGGAAATAATTCTGAAATGACTCTTCGTACAGGATGAAAAGAAGCAAAGGATAATCAGAGAGGTTTGAGTAGCGCCTATGCATAGCGCAACACATACACAGAGGATAGACTATTTAAGGCCTGTGACTTTCAAAGGCTATGACTAACCACAATAATCAGACTATGGATACGAGCGAAGATGTTTATAGGAATGCAAATATGGCTCCCATACTACCCTGCAAGATTAGCAAACCGAAACCTGAGCACAAATCTCCTATGAAAATTAATATGCAAAGGAGGTTGCACAGGATACCTATGAATTCAAAAAATTTTGAGCTCCTCAGCGTGAACTTAGGATGAGATTGAGGAAACTTCAGCCCTAAAATATCTGACAGCATCAGATTTAGTGGAGATGTGATCATCTGATCTGAACTGGCAAACTTACACAGCACATCACTGTTGAACTTTTCAAATTTAGAAACCGTTACCAAGGACCATAAATGAAAGATATTTTGAAAGCATTTAAACCGACTTGAGGCACTGAAAAGAAGGGTTAAGGTATCAGTTGTGGCAATCATGACTTGGAGTGGGTGCATGATAATCATAACAGGCGCTATGGAAATGCCTATTGAGTGGGCAACATTCTCCAAATCAAAAAATGATTGGAC
Source organism: Picea mariana (assembly GCA_032191745.1). Classification (NCBI taxonomy): domain Eukaryota; kingdom Viridiplantae; phylum Streptophyta; class Pinopsida; order Pinales; family Pinaceae; genus Picea; species Picea mariana. The sequence continues at coordinate 76,475 of JASDQU010014152.1, forward strand.
AGGTGAGTGGGGATGATGAGGTATGCATGAGAGGTCATGAGTGATGAGAGAGGTGTGTCACATCATCCTGGTCATGGGAGGTATCAACCTAGGGATGAATCACGAGAGGGGACATAAAGAATAGATCATGAACTCATAAGGGTTCAAGGACCAAAAATTGAATTGTGGATCAACACATGAGCTATGACTCAAAGGTTTATTCATCCTAAGGGGTCCTATCATAAATAACATTTAATGGATGAGAAATTTATTTCAAAGAGAAAATAAAAATATAAGGCTTTTTTTTAATTTTTCTTTTTAACAAAAACAAACTAAGAGACCCAAGGCAACTTAGTGTGATAACAGGATCTATAGGGTTTTGGAATTCATGTTTATTTTAAAACGGATTTTAGAGCCACATGGTACTCATCTTCTTGCAAATGAGCACAACTGTCACATATCTTCTCAAAGATAAGGCACCACCATTCTAGCAAGCTTGTTTTTAGTATGCATTTTACATTTTCATCATATTTCTTTATTGAATAGAAGCCAATTTTACTATATCTATGTTATTGTTCCTTGTGTATCATTGTTAATAATAATAATAATCTGTTTTCATTTAGTTCCGCTCATAAAATCCGGATCAAGGTCTTGACATGTCTAGGTGAAGGCCATTTCTTGACATGTATAAGTAATCTATTAGGATAAGAATAAAAACTTAACACTCACCTAATAGGCGAGGCTACATTTATTTTTTCCACATATCCTTTATTCATTGTGAGGCATGCCTCACCTTTATATGGAAATAGAGAGAGGGAGGTATAACTAGGGAAAAAGATAAGGAGGCAACGAAGGAGAGAGAAAGAGAGGCAAAGAGAGAGTGAGAGTGAGACTAACAACAAGGAGAGAGAGAAAGAGGTGGTAGATGTGGGAGGGAGGGAGAGAGATAGAGGAAGGAGGGGGTAGAGAGAGGATGTGTGCATGTGAGAGGGGGGGAAGAGAAAGAAATAGAGGAAGGATAGACAATCAGTGTTTGAGTGTGTGATAGGGAGGGAGAGGAAGGCAAATATAGGAGGTAGACAGAGAGTGAGAGGAAACAGGGAAGAGATAATGGAGAGGGGCAGATGTATGAGAGAGAGAGTGTGGAGAGATAGTGGGAGGGAGGGGGAGATATAGAGAGGGAGGGAGGAGGGGATAGAGATAATGTGAGAGTGGGTGTGAGAGGAAGGGGGGAGATAGAAGGAATGGGGGCTAGAGAGATATAAAGAGAGAAATGGGGGGAGAGTTTAGGAGAGAGAGGGAGGGGGATGTAGTGAGAGTGAGACTAATAAAAATGAGAGAGATAAATAAGTTGTAGATGTAATATAGAAAGATATGAGAGATAGTGGGAGGGAGGGGCGAGATAGAGGGAGGAGCGGGGTAGAGAGAGAATGTGTGAGTGTAAGAGGGGGGGAAGAGCAAGAAAGAGAGGGGTGTTGGAAAAGGAGTGTCTGACTATGTGAGAGGGAGGGAGAGGAAGACAAAGACAATAGGTAGAGAGAGAGTGAGAGGAAGGGGGGGAGGGATAGATGTATGAGAGAGAGAGCAGAGAGATAGTACATGGGTTTAGAGAGAGAGGTAAATATAGAGGGGGTAGAGATAGGGGTAGATGTAGGAGAGATAGAGGAGATATAGTGGTACGGGGGTGATGAGAGAGAGGGATGGGGTGAGAGAGAATGAGAGGAAGGGGGGATACCGAGGGAGACATATAGGGGGGATATGGAGAGAAAAAGGGGAAAAGAGAGTGAGACTAAGACTGACAACTAGGAGAGAGAGAAAGAGTGGAAGAGAGGGGGAAGAGAGAGGGGAGTGAGGGACAAAGGGGAAGAGGGAGAGAAAGAGAGATACAGAGGGAGGGAGGGAGGAGGGGTTAGAGAGAGTGTGAGACTGAGTGTGAGAGGAAGGGGGGATATAAAGGGAAGGGTGGATAGAGATATATAAAGAGATAAATTGGGGGAGAGTATAGGAGATAGAGGGAGGGGGATATAGTGAGAGTGAGACTAAGAATAATGATATAGAGAAAGAGGTGGTAGATGTAGGAGAGAAAGAGAAAGAAAGGAGAGATAGTGGGATGGAGGGGGAGAGATATAGATAGGAGGGGGTAGAGAGAGAATGTGTGAGTGTGACAGAGAGAAAATAGAAATAAAGAGAGGGGCATTGGACAACGAGTGTTTGAATGTGTGAGAGGGAGGGAGAGGGAGACAAAGAGATCAGGTAGAGAGAGAGTGAGAGGAAGGAGGGGATATATAGTGGGGAGGGGTAGATGTATGAGAGAGAGAGTAGAGGGATAGTGGGAGGGAGGGAGGGAGAGAGAGAGAGAGGGAGGAGAGGCAAGAGAGAGAATGATACTGATTGTGAAAGGAAGGGGGGAGATAGAGGGAAAGAGGGGTAGAGAGATATATAGAGAGAAATGGGAGGAGACTAGAGGACAGAGAGGGAGGGTGATATAGTGAGAGTGAGACTAACAACAATTAGAGAGGGAAATATGTAGTAGAGTAAGGGAAAAAAGAGAGGAGAGATAGTGGGAGGGAGGGGGAGAGATATAGGGAGGAGGGAGGTAGAGAAAGAATGTGTGAGTGTGAGAGGGGGGGAAGAGAAAGAAAGAGAGGGGGGATGGACAAGGAGTAT
>JASDQU010014153.1:7955-18379 GCA_032191745.1 Picea mariana
GATAATTAGTTTATCCTAAGTTCTAAAGTTGGGGACAAGTGGGCCAAAGTAGCTCCCAACATGACAAGTGTCAAGTTGGGGACATGCATACATATTGTTGGGACTTAGTTCATTTTGACATCTCCCCCATCATTCGTACCATGATCTTTTCCAAGATTCCTTCCATCATTCAGCCATGGTGCCATGACAATTTTAATTCACGCAGTCATTTATCCTCCATACTTCTTGTCACTGTACTGGAACTCGTATCCATGGCCATATAGGTTTGTGTTGCTGGTTAGCTGGGGAGTTGGACTGAAGAAGTAGTTGTCAGGCCCGTGGGATATTGGAGAGGTGGTTTTTCAAGCCTGTGAGAAATTTCTCTCTGGGCGAGAGAATTGCTGGGAGGTGACTTCCTGAAGGTGCTAAACTACAACTACAAAGCTCTGAGACTTCCTGTCCAGCCTGTTGCTGAATCCCTAGAAGGGAAGTGGGACAGCTGAGGGACTGTTGAGCAAAGAAGGGGCACACCATCAAAGTCAACAAGTGACTGAAATCCATCGAATGTCAAAATGTGGCAAGTCATCCATCCATCCAATATAAATCAAAAATCACAAATCCATCATAAATTGACAAGTGTTAAACTGTCTCGGAGAAAATCCTGTGAAGGTCAAACTGACCAATCAAATCCATCATCCAATCAGGAAACAAACGACATGTCTTGATGTTGAGGCCATGGAGCCTTTATATATGTTGTGTTTTATAGGCTGGTGAACCGATTATTATAAGCTAGGATGCTTATGTTTTGAATTAAGGCTGGAGAGCCTAGATGTTAAAGGCTTGTGTGTCTGTTTTTGTACATGTCTCATATTTAATATAAAATACATCACTGCATGCAGACCGACCACGATAAAGGAGATGGGGGACTAAATTCCACTAGTTAGGGAAGGGGAGGGGCTAAGCTACGGAAAGAGGCTAAGCTAGGGAGCTTGAGCCAAAAAGGAATATTATATTAATATTTCTTAAATCATAAAGTATGGATAATTAGTTTATCCTAAGTTCTAAAGTTGGGGACAAGTGGGCCAAAGTAGCTCCCAACATGACAAGTGTCAAGTTGGGGACATGCATACATATTGTTGGGACTTAGTTCATTTTGACATCTCCCCCATCATTCGTACCATGATCTTTTCTAGGATTCCTTCCATCATTCAGCCATGGTTCCATGACCATTTTAATTCATGCAGTCATTTATCCCCCATACTTCCTGTCACTATACTAGAACTCGTATCCATGGCCATATAGGTTTGTGTTGCTGGTTAGCTGGGGAGTTGGACTGAAGAAGCAGATGTCAGGCCCGTGGGATATTGGAGAGGTGGTTTGTCAAGCCTGTGAGAAATTTATCTCTGGGCGAGAGAATTGCTGGGAGGTGACTTCCTGAAGGTGCTAAACTACAACTACAAAGCTCTGAGACTTCCTATCCAGCCTGTTGTTGAATCCCTAGAAGGGAAGTGGGCAGCTGAGGGACTGTTGAGCAAAGAAGGGGCACACCATCAAAGTCAACAAGTGACTGAAATCCATTGAATGTAAAAATGTGGCAAGTCATCCATCCATCCAATATAAATCAAAAATCACAAATCCATCATAAATTGCCAAGTGTTAAACTGTCTCGGAGAAAATCCTGTGAAGGTCAAACTGACCAATCAAATCCATCATCCAATCAGGAAACAAATGAAATGTCTTGAAACAATCCTCAATCATCCATCATCCTGAAATCATAAACTCATTTGCAATATTGAATCTTGAATCCATAATCAATCATAAACTGCAATCCTGTAAGTTAGACTTCGAAACTTGAAGTCTAACATATCAATATTTTCCCCCATGTCGACTGAAAAGTGAGAAGTCTAGATAATGAGATATATCCCCTTTGAAAGTGGAAAAGGGTAATCAAACTGTCATTGAGCGGACTCTAAAGACTCAATATTCAACTCATAAGACTACATCAAGTGGGCCCCAATCATGCCATGTATCATCCAATCCTAAAAAACATTCATGTCCATCAACTGTAGAAATATTTCCAATCAAGTATGGATGTACCTGTGTATAAAATTGTTGATAAGATCGTTACAATAGCTTAGCTTCCAAACTCCAATGCCAAGTCCCTAACCATTCAAAATTTACATGTTTCCTCTTAATATTTATTCACTTCCAACATATTTCTGAGACATGGTTTTTATTCTCACAAAAAACACATGGGTGGAGATCAAAATAGTTTAACTCAATATGGCCAACTTGGTGACAATGTCGACACAGAACACGTTCTTTGTTCAACTGAGCATCATCAACCAACAAATCCTTAATACATGTATTATCATCAATATCCTCAACAATAGTATCATTATAAAAATATGTATGTAATATTCTAGATATAAAATAGTATGAAGAACATAAATAATTAGCTAGAAATGACAGATAAACAATGATATAACCAGAACAACACCACAATAATACCAAAAGAATACCAGAATAACACTAGGAAGAGCACTTTGATTACTGAGAGCAATGTTTACTTGCCTCTTTGAGGGGGAAACTTCCAACAAAGCAAATCTCTATTACAATAATATCTAAGACAAAACTTCTCATACCCTCGACTCCTATTTATACTAAATATGTCTATTGAAAGAACAATCTAGAGGAAGATCCTTCTAGAAGCGAAGCTTCTATTAGGTCTTCTTACATTTGAATTGGCCTTATTAATATTGACCTTTATTACATGGAAATATATTATTCTACCTACATGAGGGGTTAGGTCCCTAACATGTCCTCCCCCTTAAAAAAAGCCTTGTCCTCAAGGCTTGAGATGAGGAAATTGTTGCAGAATGGTAGTTGGTTCCCAAGTGGCATCTGCTAGAGTTGTATCTTTCCACTGGAATAACACTTCCTTGATGGTTCATTGACACAGATGACGCTCATGTTGGTCCAAAAATGCTTGTGGTTGTAGCCAAATGGAGCCTTCTTCTTCCAACTTGGGAAGGTTGGTTTGAGTTTGGCACTTAGTTCCAATCACCTTATTTAAGTAGGAAACATGAAAAGCATGATGGATCTTATAATGACTAGGAAAATCTAACTTATAGGATACATGTCCCACATGATTGAGAATGGTATAAGGACCATAAAATTTGGGCGCCAGTTTCTGACAATGGTCAGCCTTGAAGGAATTTTACTTGTAAGGTTGCAGTTGAAGAAACACTCGATCTCCTTTTGCAAATTGATGTTCAGAGCGACCTTGATATTCTTGTTGCTTCATGTGATTCTGGGCCATGACCAAATTCTATTTGAGGGTACAGAGAATAGCCTCTTCAACTGTAAGCGTTTGGTCAACCACTTGGACCTTTGAGACACCTGGAAAGTATGAGAGAACTGAAGGTGGTTTTTTTCCATAGACTGCTTCAAAATGAGTCATGAGGGTAGTTGTATGGTAAGAAGTGTTGTACCAGCATTCAGCTAGTGGTAACCATTGAGCCTATTGATGTTTCATTTCCAATGAAAAACACCTCAAATATGTTTCCAATCACTTGTTGACAACTTCAATTTGTTCATCAGTCTAGGGACGATAAGTTGTGCTAAGATGCAATTGGGTGCCTTGTAGCTTGAACAATTCTTTCCAAAAATTTCTAGTGAAAGTTGGGTCCCGATAAAAAATAATAGAATGAGGCATGCCATGAAGTTTGAAGACCCGATCCATGAAAATTTGAACCATAGTGGAGGCTGTAAATCAGTGTTGAAGTGCACAGAAATGATCATACTTGGAATGATGATCAACTACCACCATGATGACTGATTTATTTTCCGATTTAGGTAAGCCTACAATAAAATCTATAGAGATATCCTGACAAATAGCAGGTGGACTCAGAAGTGGTTGTAGTGTGCAAGGAGATTTGACTGTTTCTCCCTTGTTGCGTTGACAAACATCACATTCAGCCACAAAATTGTGAACGTCCTATTTCATACCATCCCAGAAAAAAGAACATTTGACCCGGTCATAGGTTTTGGTAAACCCGAAGTGCCCAATGGTGGGTGTAGCACAAAGCTCAGAAAGTACTGTGGATTTAAGTTTTGACTGTTTACTTAAATACAAATGGTCTTTGTATTGAAGCTCATCATTGAGCCAAGAGTACCCTAGGGAGACTAGAGAATTGGCCTACAATTGTTGTATCAGATGCGAACCTTTGGGATCGTGTAGCCATTCCTGTCGAGTAGCTTGGAGCCAAGCTGGTACAATGAAGGAGAGAGAAAAAAGGGACCCTTCATCTTCATATTTTCTAGAAAGTGCATCAATAACCACATTGTCTTTTCCTTTCTTTTAAATGATCTCATAATCATATCCAAAGAGCTTAGTCACCCATTTTTGTTTCTCTGGGCAGGAAAGGCGTTGTTCTAGAAAATACTTGAGGCATTGATGATCTGTCTTAATTTGGAAGCGTTGCCCCAATAGATAAAGGTGCCAAAGATCCATGGCATGCAGAGTATACAACATTTCCTTTTCATAGATTGATGGCCCAAATGTTGCTCTGACAATTGTTTTTTGGTAAAGGCCAAAGGCCAACCCTCTTGCATAAGGACTGCGCCAATTCCTTTCCCGAAAGCATCACATTCCAAGACAAAGTTCTTTGTGAAATCAGGAAGGGTTAGGACTGGAGTAGTACACATGGCCATCTTCAAGGTTTGAAAATCTTGAGAAGCTTCTAGAGTCCAAGTGAAAGAATTATTTTTAAGGAGAGCAGTGAGAGGTGCCACAATATTTCCATAATTCTTAACAAACTTGCAATGATAACCTGTTAAACCCATAAATCCACGCAAGCTTGCATAGCTTCAATATTTTTAGGATCCACCCTAACACCAACCTTGCGAACAAGATGACCCAAGTGCTCAACTTCCGAGGCGCCAAAAGCACATTTAGATTGTTTGAGGAAAAGTTGGTGCTGAGAGAGTATATGGAGAACTCGATCCACATGAGAAAAATGGGTTGTCCGGGTTTTACTATAGATGAGGATATCATCAAAGAAAACTAAGACAAAATGATGGAGAAAAGGACGGAAGACATGATTCATGAGGCTTTGGAAAGTGGAGGGAGCATTACATAAGCTAAAGGGCATGACCAAAAACTCATAGTGGCCCTCGTGAGTTCTAAATGCAATCTTAGGAATGTCTGCCTTGTTCATATGGATTTGGTGGTATCTAGAATGAAGATCAAGTTTAGTAAAGAATTGAGGGCCACTCAATTCATCCAAGAGGTCATCAATGACAGGAATGGGAAATTTGTCTTTAATGGTGAGTTTGCTGAGGGTGCAGAAGTCAGTAAACATGCACAAAGAACCTTGTTTATTAAGGACCATGACCATAGGAGAAGAGTAGGGGCTCGTACTAGGGCGGGTAACACATACGTTGAGCAATTCTTGAAAAATTTTCTCAATTTCATTTTTTTGGGAAAATGGATGACGATAGGGATGGATATTGGGAGGAAGGCTTCTTGGGACAAGGGGAATGGAATGATCATGAACACCATCGTAAGGAGGGAGTCCGTGGGGAGTGGGAAAAACCACTTGATGTTTAGAGAGGATGGATTGGAGGTCCTACGACACAAAGGGTGTCTCAGTGGCTTTTATAGCATGGAGTTGGGAAATAATGTCATAATGACCCTTTTTGAGCAGTTTTTCCATGCGATGGGAACTGATGATCTTCGAGGAACCGACTGTGATGCGTTGGAACTTATATTTTTATCCCTCTTGGTCGAATTGCATGGTTAATTCCTTAAAATCCATGAGAATGGGACCAAAAGTCCTTAGCCATTATGCACCCAACATAATGTCACAACCGCCCATGTCGATAAAAAACATATGATATTTCATGTGGTACTCACCAACTTGGAGACACAAATTTTCACAACGCCCTCCACATTTCATGGACCCGCCATCGATAATCATGATTTGAAAATTATTGACGAAGCTAATATAGCAATTAGTTTCTTGGGAAATGCGGCGATGAATAAAATTATGGGTGATTCCACTATCAACAAGAATGATAACCTTCATATGCTTAATGTAACCAATTATCTTGAGGGTTTGGGGAGTAGAGAAGCCAGTGAGATAATTTAGGGAAATGACCGGTTCTACTTCGGGAGGGTCTGAGGGAGGAGTCATGTCAGTGGGTTCAGATGACATGGACACAAGGGGAGCCTTAACATCGTCTTCTAAACCATCCTTCGAGATGGCCATAAAAATATTTTGTTCCTTATACTTATGCCCAGGAAAATATTTGTCACCACAATGATAACAAAGGCCTTTGATTTTGCGTTCATCCATTTCAGCCTTGGTCAATTTCTGGTTCTTTAGTGGAGTAGAAGGAGGAGTGGGAGTGACTGGTTTAGTGCGAGGAATAAAGGAGGGTTTTTAGTTTTGAGAAGAGACAACCTGTTGTGCTTCCTTAGCTCTTTTAGTAGTGCACACCTAAATCTGAGGTCGAGCCATGAGGACATGGACACAAATCTCATCCTTATGGCCACTGATAAAACATTCTCAGGAAAAAAACATCAGACATGCCCTCTGTACGAAAAGCCAATCTCTCAAAAGCGGCTATAAAGTCTTCCACTGTGCCAGATTGTTTCAACTTTTTCAAACGACCTAAATGGTTGGTGTCAGTGTCAAAGCGTTCATAAAGCTCTGCCACAAAGTGTGTCCAAGCCACATACCCTTTATATGTTGGTTATACTCTGATATTAAGAATAATGTAGTGATGAAATGTCCAAAGGATTAACAAGAAGAAATGTGTAGTAATTTCGCAACCCGAATACAGGAGACACATGTGCGCGACAATAGATCTTGTCTGTTCTATTTTTTTTTTCATCCCAATGGTTAGGGTATTCAAGGGTTCTACAGACAATGGGTTTCTATATGCTATAGCTCTCTGATATACGTGTGGGGTCCAACAGTAGTACTCCACCCAATATCATAGGGCACCAACTAAGGAGGCTAGACCATGCCCTTAGCCATACTACTCGACTACCCAGGTACTAGAGAGTATCTTCCTGATTTTTGTTCTCGGTGGAACTATAACATTCATGCGACCAATCGATTTATCTATGGAGGGCTTCAGGAGATTTAGGTCGATTTGTATAGAGGTGTTGTCTGATGCGCTACCACTCAAAGGGGTATCAACAGGGGTTACAAGGGTGGCCAAGATATGTGATCTTAAGTACCACTTGTATTTCCTACATGTATGAATCCCCGACCACGGTTTTATGTGCACAACGACATATCTCTGTAGATTAAAGATGCCAAAATATGTCTCTACCCTGAAAAATAAATTTCACCCACAATTTTCTGTCGAGGAAGGTGCTCTGATACAACTTGTATTATTACAAATATAAAATAGTATGCAAAAAAAAAATAATTAGCTAGAATTGGCAGATAAACAATGATATAACCAGAACAACACCACAATAATACCATAATAACACCAGGAAGAGCACTTTGATTACTGAGAGCAATGTTCACTTGCCTCTTTGAGGGGGAAACCTCCAGCAGAGCAGAGCTCTATTACAATAATATCCAAGACAAAACTTCTCATACCCTTGACTCCTATTTATACTAAATATGTCTATCAAAAGAAAAATCTAGAGGCAGATCCTTCTAGAAGTGAAAACTTCTATTAGGTCTGCTTACATTTGACTTATTCTTCTGTATTGCTAGGATTTATTAATATTGACATTTATTACATGGAAATGTATTATTCTACCTACGTGAGGGGTTAGGTCCCTAACACTGTATCAACATCCTAATCAACATCATGTACATGTTCCTTATCAAATTCTTCCTTCCTATCAGCATTAACCAAAAAACCACCGCCAATAAAATTTATTGGTTTACAATAATTAGGAATATGAAAAAGGTTATCATGATCATTTTCATATACTAAACAATATTTGTTTCATTTAAATTGTAATTTTCCCATGGTTTAACAAATTTATCTATATTGTCGACTTGATCCTCATGATGAACCTTCAATTTATCCACTTTGTTTTCAGTGTCATTAGTCAAGGCTACACTAACCTCATCAAAAGAAAAAGACTGCAACTCACAATCAACAAGCTCAATTTTGTTTTCTTGTTCCTTAAGTTTGTTTCCTTGTTTCTTGGTGTCATCATTAAATGACGTCAACTGCCAAGTCAAAAAATTTGGTTTTGTTTGAAGTAGATGTACCTTTTTGTGCAATATGCGAAAACAAGTAACAACATTAGTGATCGTTCCTTTTTGCATAGGAATTTTAGAAATTGGAGTCCTGCTAATCAATATGTGCAACATATTAAACATTTTATCGATTCATGCCATTTTGAAGTGCTGCAAATATGCCTAATGTGAAAAATATAAGGCCTCCTTTTGAACCCCCTTAGGTAACCTTCTGGATTATGCAAAGACTTCAAACTTATGTGTTGATTTGTTTTCAAGTGAAAATAATATAAATCAATCCACACACAAAAAGATCCTAAGACCCCTTATTCAATTTCGGACGGGTCACAAAACAAATATGTTGGACTCCTTATGACTTCCAAAAACTCCCCTTATAACCTCCAAAAAACTCCTTATAACGCCAAGAATAAAATCATCTTATAACATAAAATGCTCCTTATAACACTGGAAATATGCAATAATCAATGAAAAACTAGCAAGATTGTTTTTGTAATGGGTACCTTATATCACTTTAATTGTAATTGTGATCACCTTATACCAGCATAATGATTTAATAATTGTGTTGCATCATGAAGTAAATTTTCATAGTAGACACCACACACCATATACCAACACCATACACCAAGCAAAGAGATCTATTGGGTCTTGGCTTTAACCCACAAATAGTCTTGTCAAGAAGTTTTTCATTGAGATTTATTGTGCTCTGATCAACACTTAATAATCCTTACAATTTTACAAAATATCTGATGTCTTCTCCTTACAATTTAACAAAATGATTTGATCTCCAACTAATTACAATTTTCCTTCAGCATTTTTAACTATAAACTCTCAATGCATATTTTCATATAATATTTCTATAATACTTCTTTAAAGTTTTCCATACTTCATAATTAATTTTTTTAATTGTAAACACCTAATTTTTGTAGGGTTTTAACTTCCACGAATTTGCACGACAAGGATTGAGAGCCTCTTTAGAAATGAATGGTCATGGCACTTGAACACTCCAAATGAAGGATCACTCATTTTAATTCATTGAAACAACAATTTGTTTCAATGCTTCAATCAGCTCCATGCTCATTGCACCACAAATCATAGGGTTTAGGGTTTCTGTTAACGTTTGGAGGGTGTACCAATGCCAAAACTATGCCAAAACTGACAGGCCGTAGGATTTTCTTGGTGGTGGCTTCCACCTTAGGTTTTGTCTGAGCCTAACTTCTTCACCTTGAATCCAGTTTTTCTCTTTAGAAAATCTTGTTTCATTGTTTTTTCTCGTCTTTGTTTTCATAGAATTCACTTCATTCTATCAGATTAAAACAGGTCGTTTCTAACAAATGCATATCAAATTTATACCAAAAAAATATAGAGGTTGTGGTACGTGATAAATTGTGAATTAAAGAGAAATGCAGAGAGAAAGAATAGAACAGTATATTGGAATGTATGAAGAACTGAAGAGGTTACAATGCAATGGAGATAGCTGAGCTAAATAGGCTCAAGCAAATCAAGAACAGAAAGTACAGCTGGCCAGGGCAACTGGTAGTGTACAGTCAGACTGTTGAGGTTACATTATATTTAACACTCCCTCTTAAACTCAACAGTTACAAACATCAGCACTGATTATGCCTAAGTGTTGTCTCTGAAAATCAAAAATTGACTTTCCTANACCATTATTGACTAGCTCACGTATGAAATGAAAACGAGTGTCAATGTGTTTGCTTTTCTTGTGAAACACATGATTTTTGGATAAAGCAATTGCTAATGTATTATCACAGAAAATAGGAGTTGGATCCTTTTTTGTTTGTGACATATCTTTCAATATTCGTCTCAGCCACAGAGCTTGACAAGATGCTAAGGTAGCAGCGACATACTCTGCCTCTGTAGAAGATATTGAAACAATTGGTTGCTTCTTTGATGCCCATGAGATTAGGTTCGTGCCCAGTTGAAAAACATGTCCATATGTGCTTTTCCTGTCATCTAGATTGCCTGCAAAATCACTGTCTGTGTAACCAGAAAATTGATTACTATCAGATTTAGTGTACCATAAGCTGAAATTGAGAGTTCCTGCAACATATCTCAAAATTTGTTTTGCCATTTTCCAATGAGAATCTTTGGGGGATTCCATGAATCTGGAAACAAGGCTAGCTGCATACATAATGTCAGGCCTAGTTGCTGTAAGATACAACAAACTGCTTACTAAACTTT
>JASDQU010014153.1:19311-47166 GCA_032191745.1 Picea mariana
TGTGAACATTGCTATCTGAATCAAGTGCTATTTCTGTTCAAGTGCTATTTCTGTTGCTATTTCGTATATCATTTCTGTGTATTGTGAAGATTATGCTGGATATTTCACTGTTATTCTATTATTTCTAGCATTTCGTTTCTGTTCTGCATATTTTATATATCTGGTATCTTGCAAAATTTCAGTTTGTAGAACGTCCATGGTAAAAAATAAACAAAAACTGGGCGGAAAAGGGGAAAAGCCCCAATTTCTGTGGTTGAATTCATGAGAAAATGGAGAAATTTAGCCAAGTGATAAGATATTACGGATTTGATATATGTTCTAGCAAATTCGGACCTGGAATTGGTCGAATTTGAAGTTACAGTGAATCCATGACAGTTGGAGCGAGTTTTATAATTAGAATTCCCAATTCGTGAATTGAGTTTGGAAAAAAACATTGTTCCAGAAATGTCAACCCACAATGATTTGCTGTTACAGAGGTTGAGCTGGTGTTATCGAGGTGAAATTGAACAAATTTCATAGTTGCTGAATATCTATGGTGAATTGGGAAAAATCTCCAATTTCTGCAGCAGAATTCATGAGGATTTGATGCGCATAAATGCGAATGTGCACAGGTGGGCGCACTAAAAATGCATGATGCGCAGTGAAAAGCTTGTGATAGGTAAAATTCGGCACTACGCAACAAGATATTGGCATGCCGCTGCGTGCGCTAATTTCAGTGCAACGCGGAAAAATGTTGGTGTGCGGGTGCGCGCGCTAATTTTGGCATTACGCAGTGTGCATACACATAAGAAGTGTGTGCGGTGTGCACACACATAGTAATGGTGCACGTGGTGTGCGCAGTACTGCAAAGCACAGAAGAGTTTGGTTGGTGCGCGCACAGTATGAGTATAAGTTGTCTCACGACAGTGTAATCAATGGTGCACACAAATTATTGTGCGCGGTGGGGCATATTTAACTTTGGCATGGTGCAATGCATAGAACGAAATGCATGCGGAATATCAGTGCATGATACAAAAAACTGCGCACAGTGGATATTGGCACGCAACACAAAAGTAGTGCGCGCAAGTTATTAGCGTGACGGAGAAGAAATGCATAGTGGTTATAGGTGCGCGAAAGCACAATTTACCTTGTGGTGTTGTTGTGGACGATAAATATGGGTATATCTATAGAAAACATTGGCTAGATTTGGTTTGTTTTGGGGTTTGTTATTGAATGACTGGAGGAACAGAGATGACATTTGGGCTATGGAGTCTGGAATGAACAATACATTGTTGGAACATTGAACTATCAAGAGGAGAAGGCTAATTAAGGAGATGAGTCTGATTTTAATACAAAATTTGCATGGTATGAGAGGAAAAAAGAAACACACAACCGCATCAGAGCATTATTTAAAATGAATTCAGAGTTGGTTTGAGAAGAAATAAATATAGTCTAAACTGCTAAGCCGAGAGCATCTCAAAGATAAATTCTGTGTTTTATATTCCTCTGATTCAGACAGATGAAAGTGAAATATAATCTTACAAGAAACACATACCATGAAAGAAAACAAGACTCATATCACCACCAGTCAGAATCTTTTCACAAATAGTCCAAAATCTGCTTCTGCATTTATGTATTCATTTTAATCCCAAAATTACAAAAAATTCCTCCTGCATCGAGGGCATGTTCCTTTCCCCCTTTTTTCTTCCTCGAGATAATATATAGAGGAATTATTTGTAGAATTCGAAACGCTCGGACTTCCGCATATTTCCAAAAATAGACATAAGTTGCAAAAAGGGAATAATTTAAAATAACAGTTACCCATTTTGAAGGGATCGTTTAAGAACATGTCTATCATCTCTGGGGCCCCTTTTCTCTACTACCAGTTGTCCAAAATTTGCTGAAATGTACTTAATTTTATTTGAGGACTCATTTCAGCTTAGCGATCTCCTCCTTTAGAGTATCTAACCAGATCGGTTGATCCTCTCCAACACTTTCAGTTGTTTCAGCTATGGTTTCTTTCTTCTGTCGCTTGCTATGTTTCTTCTTAACAACTCCCCTGTTGATGACTAGATCCCTCATAATGGGATTTATCTTGACTTCCAATTTCGAGTCTGTAGCAGGTTCTGTGTGGAACTTAGTCTCTATTATATGTGCAATTAACCTTTCCTCCTTACTCGTAGGAAAATCTACCATGTTGCCTGAATAACCAGTGTCACTGAATATAGCTTTGTCCATGTACCTGAATTTTGTGGACACCGAAATGCTTTTACAGAGATCAGAAGGTCGAGCAAAGTTGGAGATTACTCCATTTATGGATAAGATGATGCCTCCATACTTGAGAATTGGTAGTTATAGAGTCCCAATCATGAATCACAGACGGACTTACGTACAAGTACGTTGGTTTTCCATGCTCGGCTAATCCATTTCAAATGATTATCTTTTGAGGTCGTTACATGGCGTCGTTCACCTGACATAATACGGCTGTGAAGTACCGAACGAGTGAAACTGGGTGATCTGACTAACCGTTGCACGTCCCACGAGTGGCGGTTTTGACATATTGAAACACGTGACATCGAGACTTTGGCGAAAGTGGTTTTGGTTAAAAACTTTGAGTTATTAACAGGTGAGAAGGTTGAATTTTAGTTAAAAATAAGAAAAGGTACTCAAGGAAAGAGTGCTATGACAAAATATTTCATAACATGATCAAAATCCAAGACCACAAAACGTCAAGGTATAAATCTGAGTACAGCCATAAAATTTTGGGAGGCCACTACAGGAAGTCCTCTCATGTTAGTCAAGTATTCAATGGAATCCAGACAGAGGAATAGATCATGTAGTGAATGAATTAGTGAAAGTGAATTCACTCCCAAAGAAACCAATATACAGATTAAGCAATACATGGGAGTCAAATCTATTATAAAAGGAATTGACTACCTGAATGATAGTAATCAGATAAAGAAAGAGGCTTATTGCATATTGGATAAGGAGTGCATCATATCCATGGATTAGCTATGAAATGAGGGTAATGCTTCCCTTATGGTTATCAGAGTGCGCAGTGGAAGCATGGTATGAAGGGCGTTATTTATGGCATGATAGAACTGGATTGTGCAAGGCAGGTTGAAATCAAATTGGTCAAGACAAGGGAAAGTAATAGACAACAAGAAAATCCAAGTATTGATATGATCAGTTAAGGAAAGAATAAATCAAGTATTTCAAGAAGGAAGTTGGTGTTAACTGTCCAAGGTTACTCAGAAAACATGACTAGAAATAGAATTGAGTCATGTAGGAGTTGGATCAGAGGGATCAAAATAATAGTGGAATGTTGAAAATTAATATCAACATAATGTGTAGTTGCAAGTCCATGAACATGCTAGGATAATGGAAGAAGAATTCATGAGATAGATATCAAGCAAATGGGAATGCATGAAAACAATCCAAGATGGAAAGAAGCATACTAGTAGATATTATTAATGCATTCCAAGGGTATGGAAGATATTTCAACATTAACATGGAGATATCAAAGCCAAGAGAGACTTAAAATTGAAATGAATCTTTGTAGAGAGTCAGTAAAGAACCATGAAAAGGAAAATGGTTTTATGCATAGTTTTGAATGTAAAAGAGGTGATGCTTGAGAAGAATCTATCTCAAGTATCATAGAGCCATGAGTGACATTTCCAAGGGGTGGAAGTACCACTTGAAATTATGTTAGTAAATTAAAGGTAGCATTAAGTGATTTTAATTAATTCTATGTAACCGGGGAAGAAGGCAGATGTGCATCCCTACAAAATGATAAGAGATTAGCTATGCAAGCCAAGTTGAGGCTAGTTGGCAAGGAGTGGAGAAGAATGTAAGAAAACTCAAATACTAAATTATTTAGTCAAGGATGAACTGAAATAGCTCAATTTGAAAAATAAATGGATGTTGAAGATCCATAGTCTATAATACAACATGATGGGAATTATAATTCATCCAAGTATGAGTTGGAATAGATGGATCTAGGAAGTAAACAAAAGATGAAGTTAATATCAGTCTAGTATTTGGATGAAAGAACAAAGGCAAACAAGAGTGCTTTGGACTAGAAAGTGCTCGGATCAGAAATAATCATGCACAACGGTTACAGTGAGGAGCACTTGAAGATTCGGGAATCTAGAAGAATGGAAGACTTCTAGGGTAATCAAGTAAATGTGATACAGGAAGAAAGAAGTTGTTGCAATTACTATAGCAGCAAGTATTTTATGGCTGGTTGGGACAACCATAAAATGAGAATGCTTGCATGTTTGTAAAATGTTGCTGATAATGTTGTTGCATATGGAAGAAAGCAGCAGAAGGATGGAATGTTGATTATAAGACTGATAAGGAGGCATAAGAGCTTCTATTGTCATCAACTAATCAGGTAGCATTAAACTTGTCTAATGGCAGCCATGCAGGTAAGTATTCATGTTTAGAAATTATGTTGTATTATTGCCAAAGGGAAATATAGGTAAGAATTTCCCCAAATTGAACTTTAAACTACGTTGTATGGTATTGTTTAAGTGCATTGACAGGATTAAGTTACCACTAAGTGTGGTAAAGGCTAGAGGCCTATTATATTTATCAAATCTTTTAGCTTTTGAATGCACACACTCACATAGTAGCATGTCATGTTAATTTGGTTATGAGGCAATAACCAAAGAAAATAAAAGATAATAACTTGTTATAGGAATGATGCTAAGAAATCTAGTCATGTATGAGATCAGGACAGGGTTGGATATGGCAAGGTATGGTTATAGAAAGATTATGTGCCACACAAATACTCAATGAGATTCCTACTTTAAATAAAACTTGGACTGCAACCTTTTTTCTAACACTAATAAACACTACATAATTGTTTTCTTGGTGTAGTGTTCAGGTCGAAAAGGAAGGCATCCAAGTAATTGTGAAGACAATGGGAAGTGTGTGGAGATGTGTCAAGACATTGGCCAAATTTCCAATTTATGAATGGTGAGATGCATGACTTAGATAAAGCTCATTCTGAAAATCAATGCAAGGGTGCATTGAATAAATAGGCATTGAGAGTTGCACTCATGCCTGGTAAGTGGCAGAGTTGCACTCATACATGATGGAATTGTATACTTAAATGCATTTTGTTGAATGCATTTTGTGAGTGCATGTATATATGTTTTTACATGGAAATAATTAAACTAATGGTTGAAATGTTGCAAACTCATGAAGTTGAGAACATTTCAGGAACTGATAAACATTGCAACAGTAAAGTTGCAAGTGAGGTGGTCACATGAATAGTGACTACAAAGAATTTATGTTTAGAAAATTGAAGAAGTGAACTTGTTGTTGCTAATTATGAACATGCATATGCATAGAATGACGAGTCATTCTATTTGGTTAAATTGTTTGGTAATTGTGATTGAATTGCTAGATGCAGGCAATTCTAAGATCATGGCATAAGGTGTTATACATGTTGAATTAGGATATACAGAAAATGATGAAAATTTGTTGGTTGTATTCAATAAAAATAGAATTTTATATTTGGGAAAAGTCGAATTCCTTATGAAATTAATTTGATTTATAAAATGGAATTTTTATAATGCTCTCTCATGATAATTGCATATGTATGATGCAGATGAGATGATAATGATTAAAGTGGGAACTCCTGGAGCCACAGTGCTCTGAGACTTCCTGTATGGCCTGTACTGAAGCCCTGGAAGGGAAGTTGAGCAGTCGATGAACTGTTGGACAATGAAGGTGCATACTACCTTGGGTTGTATAGGCATGTGGGGAAGAGAGACTGTTGGTTGGAGTGATGTTGAGTTTGGTACCTTGGCCTACACTATATTGATATTGATTGTGGGCCGTGGTTATCTTGGGAAGCCATTGTCATGATGGAGTCATATCCCATGCTTGGGAATGGTATGTTGTTGAGAGCTTATCAACAGTGAGATATAAGGCTAGGTGGAACGTCCTGGATCTTCAACCAGATGTTGCTTCTATGAAGTATAATTGAAGCATGTATTAAGGAACAATTAGCTGAATTATTTCCTGAAGCAACTCCATGGAATAGAGAAATTGACTTCCAGTTGCAGTATGAGTATGAAAATGGGTGTTGGAAAGTAGAGCACCAGATGGATAACAAGCTTTCAATAGCTAAAGATTGGAAATTTTAGAGAATTGGAATGGTACATGGTATATAATGCATTGAGGACAGTGCATAAATAAGGGGAGGGGATTGTAATATCCCCAGGCTGAACCAATTGTAAATATAATAATGTTCATAAGCTGGTGAGTTGTTTTGATATCATTTTTGTATGCACATTTCATGGCATAGTGCGATCATGTACTGTGTAGTAAAATGAGGAAGTGTGCACATTCCAGGATACTGCACGCATCATCTTAAATGCATGTGATGTTGAGGCCATGGAGCCTTTATATATATGTTGTGTTTTATAGGCTGGTGAGCCGATTATTATAAGCTAGGATGCTTATGTTTTGAATTAAGGATGGAGAGCCTAGATGTTAAAGGCCAGTGCGTTTGTTTTTATACATGTCTCATATTTAATATAAAATACATCATTGCACACAGACCGACCACGATAAAGGAGATGGGGGACTAAACTCTACTAGTTAGGGAAAGGGAGGGGCTAATCTAAGGAAAGAGGCCGAGCTAGGGAGCTTGAGCCAAAAAGGAATATTATATTAATATTTCTTAAATCATAAAGTATGGATAATTAGTTTATCCTAAGTTCTAAAGTTGGGGACAAGTGGGCCAAAGTAGCTCCCAACATGACAAGCGTCAAGTTCGGGACATGCATACATATTGTTGGGACTTAGTTCATTTTGACAGCTCCCCCATCATTCGTACCATGATCTTTTCCAGGATTCCTTCCATCATTCAGCCATGGTGCCATGACCATTTTAATTCAAGCAGTCATTTATCCTCCATACTTCCTGTCACTGTACCGGAACTCGTATCCATGGCCATATAGGTTTGTGTAGCTGGTTAAATGGGGAGCTAGACTGAAGAAGCGGTTGTCGGACCCATGGGATATTGAAGAGGTGGTTTGTCAGGCCCATGAGAAATTTCTCTCTAGGCGAGAGAATTGCTAGGAGGTGACTTCCTGAAGGTGCTAAACTACAGCTACAAAGCTCTGAGACTTCCTGTCCGACCTGTTGCTGAAGCCCTAGAAGGGAAGTGGGGCAGCTGAGGGACTATTGAGCAAAGAAGGGGCACACCATCAAAGTCAACAAGTGACTGAAATCCATTGAATGTCAAAATGTGGCAAGTCATCCATCCATCCAATATAAATAAAAAATCACAAATCCATCATAAATTGCCAAGTGTTAAACTATCTCGGAGAAAATCCCGTGAAGGTCAAACTAACCAATCAAATCCATCATTCAATCAAGAAACAAACAACATGTCTTGAAACAATCCTCGATCATCCATCATCCTGAAATCATAAACTCATTTGCAATATTGAATCTTGAATCCGTAATCAATCATAAACTGCAATCCTGTAAGTTAGACTTCGAAACTTGAAGTCTAACATATCAATATTTTCCCCCATGTCGATTGAAAAGTGAGAAGTCTAGATAATGAGATATATCCCCCTTGAAAGTGGAAAAGGGCAATCAAACTGTCATTGAGCGGACTTTGAAGACTCAATATTCAACTCATAAGACTACATCAAGTTGGCCCCAATCATGCCATGTATCATTCAATCCTAAAAAACATTCATGTCCATCAACTGTAGAAATATTTCCAATCAAGTATGGATGTACTTGTGTATAAAATTGTTGATAAGATCGTTACAATAACTTAGCTTCCAAACTCCAACGCCAAGTCCCTAACCATTCAAAATTTACATGTTTCCTCTTAATATTTATTCGCTTCCAACATATTTTTGAGACATGGTTTTTCTTCCCACAAAAAACACATGGGTGGAGATCAAAATAGTTTAACTCAATATGGCCAACTTGGTGACAATGTCGACACAGAACACGTTCTTTGTTCAACTATGCATCATCAACCAACAAATCCTTAATACATGTATTATCATCAATATCCTCAACAATAGTATCATTATAAAAATATGTATGCAATATTCCAGATACAAAATAGTATGAAGAACATAAATAATGAGCTAGAAATGACATATAAACAACGATATAACCAGAACAACACCACAATAATACCAAAATAATACCAGAATAACACCAGGAAGAGCACTTTGATTACTGAGAGCAATGTTCACTTGCCTCTTTGAGGGGGCAACCTCCAGCAGAGCAGAGCTCTATTACAATAATATCCAAGAAAAAACTTCTCATACCCTCGACTCCTATTTATACTAAATATGTCTATTGAAAGAACAATCTAGAGGAAGATCCTTCTAGAAGCGAAGCTTCTATTAGGTCTTCTTACATTTGACTTATTCTTCCTTATTGCTAGGCCTTATTAATATTGACCTTTATTACATGGAAATATATTATTCTACCTACATGAGGGGTTAGGTCCCTAACATGTCCTCCCCCTTAAAAAAAGCCTTGTCCTCAAGGCTTGAGATGAGGAAATTGTTGCAGAATGGTAGTTGGTTCCCAAGTGACATCTGCTAGAGTTGTATCTTTCCACTGGACTAACACTTCCTTGATGGTTCATTGACGTAGATGACGCTCATGTTGGTCCAAAAATGCTTGTGGTTGTAGCCAAATGGAGCCTTCTTCATCCAACTTGGGAAGGTTGGTTTGAGTTTAGCACTTAGTTCCAATCACCTTATTTAAGTAGGAAACATGAAAAGCAGGATGGATCTTAGAATGACTGGGAAAATCTAACTTATAGGACACATGTCCCACATGCTTGAGAACAGTATAAGGACCATCAAATTTGGGCGCCAGTTTCTAACAATGGTCAGCCTTGAAGGAATTTTACTTGTAAGGTTGCAATCGAAGAAACACCCGATCTCCTTCTGCAAATTGACGTTCAGAGCGACCTTGATCTTCTTGTTGCTTCATGTGATTTTGGACCATGACCAAATTCTATTTGAGGGTACGGAGAATAGCCTCTTGAACTGTAAGCGTTTGGTCAACCACCTGGACCTTCGAGACACCTGGAAAGTATGAGAGAATTGAAGGTGGTTTTTTTCCATAGACTGCTTCAAAATGAGTCATGTGGGTAGTTGTATGGTAAGAAGTGTTGTACCACCATTCAGCTAGTGGTAACCATTGAGCCCATTGATGTTTCATTTCCGATGCAAAACACCTCAAATATGTTTCCAATCACTTGTTGACAACTTCAATTTGTCCATCAGTCTAGGGATGATAAGTTGTGCTGAGATACAATTGGGTGCCTTGTAGCTTGAACAGTTCTTTCCAAAAATTTCTAGTGAAAGTTGGGTCGCAATAAAAAACAATAGAATGAGGCATGCCATGAAGCTTGAAGACCCGATCCATGAAAATTTGAGCCACAGTGGAGGCTGTAAATCGGTGTTGAAGAGAACATAAATGATCATACTTGGAATGATGATCAACTACCTCCATGATGACTGATTTATTTCCCGATTTAGGTAAGCCTACAATAAAATCTATTGAGATATCTTGACAAATAGCAGGTGGACTCAGAAGCGGTTGTAGTGTGCAAGGATATTTGACTATTTCTCCCTTGTTGCATTGACAAACATCACATTCAACCACAAAATTGCGAACGTCCTGTTTCATACCATCCCAGAAAAAAGAACGTTTGACCCGGTCATAGGTTTTGGTAAACCCAGAGTGCCCAGTGGTGGGTGTAGCATGAAGCTCAAAAAGTACCGTGGATTTAAGTTTTGACTGTTTACTTAAATACAAATGGTCTTTGTATCGAAGCTCATCATTGAGCCAAGAGTACCCTAGGGAGACTAGAGAATTGGCCTACAATTGTTGTATCAGATGTGAACTTTTGGGATCATGTAGCCATTCTTGTCAAGTAGCTTGGAGCCAAGCTGGTACACTGAAGGAAAGAGAAAAAAGGGACCCTTCATCTTCATATTTTCTAGAAAGTGCATCAGTAACCACATTGTCTTTTCCTTTCTTTTAAATGATCTCATAATCATATCCAAAGAGCTTAGTCACCCATTTTTGTTTCTCTAGGGAGGAAAGGCGTTGTTCTAGAAAAGAATTGAGGCATTAATGATCTATCTTAATTTGGAAGCATTGCCCCAATAGATAAAGGCGCCAAAGATCCACGACATGCAGAATATACAACATTTCCTTTTCATAGATTGATTGGCCCAAATGTCGCTCTGACAATTGTTTTTTGGTAAAGGCCAAAGGCCGACCCTCTTGCATAAGGACTGCGCCAATTCCTTTCTCGAAAGCATCACATTCCAAGACAAAGGTCTTTGTAAAATCAGGAAGGGTTAGGACTGGAGTAGTACACATGGCCATCTTCAAGGTTTGAAAATACTGAGCAGCTTCTAGAGTCCGAGTGAAAGAATTATTTTTAAGGAGAGAAGTGAGAGGTGCCACAATATTTCCATAATTCTTAACAAACTTGCGATAATAACCTGTTAAACCCAGAAATCCACGCAATCTTTTGAGAGTCTTTGGGAGAGGCCAATCTTGCATAGCTTCAATCTTTTTAGGATCCACCCTAACACCAACCTTGCGAACAAGATGACCCAAGTACTCAACTTCTGAGGCGCCAAAAGCACATTTAGATTGTTTGAGGAAAAGTTGGTGCTGAGAGAGTAGATGGAGAACTCGATCCACGTGAGAAAAATGGGTTGTCCAGGTTTTACTATAGATGAGGATATCATCAAAGAAAACTAAGACAAAATGACGGAGAAAAGGACAGAAGACATGATTCATGAGGCTTTGGAAAGTGGAGGGAGCATTACATAAGCCAAAGGGCATGACCAAAAACTCATAGTGGCCCTCATGAGTTCTAAATGCAATCTTAGGAATGTCTTCCTCGTTCATATGGATCTGGTGGTATCCAGAACGAAGATCAAGTTTAGTAAAGAATTGGGCGCCACTCAATTTATCCAAGAGGTCATCAATGACAGGAATGGGGAATTTGTCTTTAATGATGAGCTTGTTGAGGGCGCAGAAGTTAGTAAACATGCACAAAGAACCTTCTTTGTTAAGGACCATGACCACAGGAGAAGAGTAGGGGCTCGTACTAGGGTGGGTAACACATACGTTGATAAATTCTTGAACAATTTTTTCAATTTCATTTTTTTGGGAAAATGGATGACGATAGGGATGGATATTGGGAGGAAGGCTTCCTGGGACAAGGGGAATGGAATGATCATGAACACCACCGTAAGGATGGAGTCCTTAGGGAGTGGGAAAAACCACTTGATGTTTAGAGAGGATGGATTGGAGGTCCTACGACACAAAGGGTGTCTTAGTGGCTTGTATAGCATGGAGTTGGGAAATAATGTCATAATGACCTTTTTTTAGCAGTTTTTCCATGCGATGAGAACTAATGATTTCCGAGGAACCGACGGTGATGCCTTGGAACTTATATTTTTGTCCCTCTTGGTCGAATTGCATGGTTAATTCCTTAAAATCCATGAGAATGGGACCAAAAGTCCTTAGCCATTATGCACCCAACACAATGTCACAACCGCCCATGTCGATAGAAAACATATGATATTTCATGTGGTACTCACCAATCTGAAGACACACATTTTCACAACGCCCTCCACATTTCATGGACCCGCCATTGATAATCATGATTTGAAAATTATTGACGAAGCTAATATAACAATTAGTTTCTTGGGAAATGCGGCAATGAATAAAATTATGGGTGCTTCCACTATCAACAAGAATGATGACCTTCCTATGCTTAATGTAACCAATTATCTTGAGGGTTTGGGGAGCAGAGAAGCTGGTGAGATAATTTAGGGAAATGACCGGTTCTACTTCGGGAGGGTCTGAGGGAGGGGTCATGTCAGTGGGCTCAGATGACATGGACACAAGGGGAGCTTGAACATCGTCTTCTGAAACATCCTCCGAGATGGCCATACAAAGATTTTGTTCCTTAGACTTATGCCCAGGAAAATATTTGTCACCACAATTATAACAAAGGCCCTTGATTTTGCGTTCATCCATTTCAGCCTTGGTCAATTTCTGGATCTTTAATGGAGTAGAAGGAAGAGTGGGAGTGACTGGTTTAGTGTGAGGAATAAAGGAGGGTTTTTAGTTTTGAGAAGAGACAACCTGTTGTGCTTCCTTATCTCTTTTAGTAGTGTCCACCCAAATCTGAGGTCGAGCCATGAGGACATGGGCACAAATCTCATCCTTGTGGCCACTGGTAAAACATTCTCAGAAAAAAAACATTAGACATGCCCTCTGTACAAAAATCCAATCTCTCAAAAGCGGCTATAAAGTCTTCCACTATGCCATATTGTTTCAACTTTTTCAAACGACCTAAATGGTTGGTGTCAGTGTCAAAGCGTTCATAAATCTCTACCACAAAGTGTGTCCAAGCCACATACCCTTTATATGTTGGTTATACTCTAATATTAAGAACAATGTAGTGATGAAATGCCCAAATGATTAACAAGAAGAAATGTGTAGTAATTTCGCAACCCAAATACAGGAGACACATTTGCGCGGCAGTAGATCTTGTCTGTTCTATTTTTTTTTTCATCCCAATGGTTAGAGTATTCAAGGATTCTACAGACAAGGGTTTTCTCTATGCTATAGCTCTCTGATATACGTGCAGGGTCCAACAGTAGTACTCGACCCAATATCATAGGGCACCAACTAAGGAGGCTAGACTGTGCCCTTAGCCATACTACCCGACTACCCAGGTACTAGAGAGTATCTTCCCGATTTTTGTTCTCGGTGGAATTATAACATTCATGCAACCAATCGATTTATCTATGGAGGGCTTCAGGAGATCTAGGTCGATCTGTGTAGAGGTGTTGTCTGATGTGCTACCACTCAAAGGGGTACCAACATGGGTTACAAGGGTGGCCAACAGATGTGATCTTGAGTACCACTTGTATTTCCTACGTGTATGAATCCCCGACCATGGGTTTATGCTCACAATGACATATCTCTGTAGATTAAAGATGCCAAAATATGTCTCTACCCTGAAAAATAAATTTCACCCACAATTTTTTGTCGAGGAAGGTGCTCTGATACAACTTGTAATATTACAGATATAAAATAGTATGCAGAACAAAAATAATTAGCTAGAATTGGCAGATAAAGAACGATATAACCAGAACAACACCATAATAATACCAGAATAACACCAGGAAGAGCACTTTGATTACTAAGAGCAATGTTCTCTTGCCTCTTTGAGGGGGCAACCTCCAGCAGAGCAGAGCTCTATTACAATAATATCCAAGAAAAAACTTCTCATACCCTCGACTCCTATTTATACTAAATATTTCTATCAAAAGAAAAATCTAGAGGCAGATTCTTCTAGAAGTGAAATCTTCTATTAGGTCTTCTTACATTTGACTTATTCTTCCGTATTGCTAGGATTTATTAATATTGACATTTATTACATGGAAATGTATTATTCTACCTACGTGAGGGGTTATGTCCCTAACACTGTATCAACATCCTGATCAACATCATGTACATGTTCCTTATCAAATTCTTCCTTCATTTCAGCATTAACCAAAAAACCACCGCCAATAAAATTTATTGGGTTACAATAATTAGGAATATGAAAAAGGTTATCATGATCATTTTCATATACTAAACCATATTTGTTTCATTTAAATTGTAATTCTTCCCATGGTCTAACAAATTTATCTATATTGTCAACTTGATCCTCATGATGAACCTTCAATTTATCCACTTTGTTTTTAGTGTCATTAGTCAAGGCTACGCGAACCTCATCAAAAGAAAAAGACTGCAACTCACAATTAACAAGCTCAATTTTGTTTTCTTGTTCCTTAAGTTTGTTTTCTTGTTTCTTGGTGTCATCATTAAATGATGTCAACTGCCGAGTCAAAAACTTTGGTTTTGTTTGAAGTAGATGTACCTTTTTGTGCAATATGCAAAAACAAGTAATAACATTAGTGAGCATTCCTTTTTGCATAGGAATTGTAGAATCTGGAGTCTTGCTAATCCATATGTGCAACATATTAAAATTTTTATCGATTCATGCCATTTTGAAGTGCTTCAAATATGCCTAATGTGAAAAATATAAGGCCTCCTTTTGAACCCCCTTAGGTAACCTTCTGGATTATGCAAAGACTTCAAACTTATGTGTTGATTTGTTTTCAAGTGCAAATAATATAAATCAATCCACACACAAAAAGATCCTAAGACCCCTTATTCAATTTCGGACGGGTCACAAAACAAATATGTTGGACTCCTTATGACTTCCAAAAACTCCCCTTATAACCTCCAAAAAAACTCCTTATAACGCCAAGAATAAAAGCATCTTATAACATAAAATGCTCCTTATAACACTGGAAATATGCAATAATCAATGAAAAACTAGCAAGATTGTTTTTGTAATGGGCACCTTATATCACCTTAATTGTAATTGTGAGCACCTTATACCAGCATAATGATTTAATAATTGTGTTGCATCATGAAGTAAATTTGCATAGTAGACACCACACACCATACACCAACACCATACACCAAGCAAAGAGATCTATTGGGGCTTGGCTTTAACCCACAAATAGTCTTATCAAAAAGTTTTTCATTGAGATTTATTGTGCTCTGATCAACAATTAATAATCCTTACAATTTTACAAAATATCTGTCTTCTCCTTACAATTTAACAAAATGATTTGATCTCCAACTAATTACAATTTTCCTTCATCATTTTTAACTATAAACTCTCACTGCATATTTTCATATAATATTTCTATAATACTTCTTTAAAGTTTTCCATACTTCATAATTTTAATTTTTTTAATTGTAAACACCTAATTTTTGTAGGGTTTTAACTTCCACGAATTTGCACGACAAGGATTGAGAGCTTCTTTAGAAATGAATGGTCATGGCACTTGAACACTCCAAATGAAGGATCACTCATTTTAATTCATTGAAACAACAATTTGTTTTAATGCTTCAATCAGCTCCATGCTCATTGCACCACAAATCATAGGGTTTAGGGTTTCTGTTAACGTTTGGAGGGTGTACCAATGCCAAAACTATGCCAAAACTGACAGGTCGTAGGATTTTCTTGGTGGTGGCTTCCACCTTAGGTTTTGTCTGAGCCTACCTTCTTTGCCTTGAATCCAGTTTTTCTCTTCAGAGCTTTGAAATCTTGTTTCATCATTTTTTCTCATCTTTGTTTTCGTAGAATTCACTTCATTCTTTCAGATTAAAACAGGTTGTTTCTAACAAATGCATATCAAATTTATACCAAAAAAATATAGAGGTCGTGGTATGGAGAAAAGGTTAACAACACTTAGGGTTTGCACGAATTGCTCAGGAAGAGGCATATTGTGAGCAGGATAATAGAGGTCGTGAGCAAGCTTCCTTCTATTCACAGTAGGTTGATTTCCTTACATTGAATTCACTTCGGATTCTCCACAGATCGAGGGATGCTTCACATGTTTTGAACTTTGAACTTTCTTTGTAGATCGAAGGAAACTAATGAATTGTGCACACTTCACTAATCTTCTCCAACAATCGACCATTAATATTCTCCAATGATCTTATTAAGTAGAAGAAATGATTGTCAATTCTATGTCTCATTTGTATTTGAACTGTCATTTGTTCATTTGTAGACATACCAAGAGCTAAGAAATTCATAAGTGTCATTTGTTCTGTCTGAAGAATATGGATTTCTATTCTTCCTTCAATATTATATTAGGTTCAACTTCAATAACTCGCCAATTTATTTTAAGAGAGATGGAGTTTAATTTTATTGTCATGACTGCAGATATTCACGAGAGAGCTATTTGAAGAGAGAAGCCCAAAGATCTAGTAATGGCTTTGGATGAAGCAAAGACAGAGGCTATTATATCAAATATTGAAAATATTAAAGATGGTGAAATAAGCTCAGAGCCATTACTTCTGATAATTCCAGATCAAGTGGTTGTCCATGAAAGAATTATTCGGGAGAAGCCATCCAGTGAGAAAGAGACATGTATATTCATAAAAGGTCATTCAAGATAGAGGATATTTCTTGCAAACTAAACATAAACCCCAAATTCAATCTCCAGATACAATGTCACTCCCTTCTCACGTGTCAAAAAAACTAATGAGATGTAAGAGAGTTTTGGAGCGAGTCCTGCTATATGTAAAGGTTCTACAACTTCTAAAACCATCCATGGCAATCAAATAATGGAGGCAGGTCGAACCAATTTTACAAGTTGGCATCAAAATAATTTTTTTTTGATGAGAATACCAAAGTAGGATGTAAAACATGAATGCACAAGATACCTACTCACTCACAAATATTTCCAGTCACTCACAAAATAAGCGCAAACCCTAATGTAAGATCACTTACAAAATAAATGCAAATAATCCTTCACCCCTTTGTCAACATCTCTAAATGACCCTTTTCTCCGATAAATTATTCTTCCACAGGCTCGTAGGTATCATACATTTCTTTGATACCACATGATAAAAATATGGAGCAAGAAAATAGCCAAGAAAGTAAAATAACTAATAAAATAAGTAGAAAAAGAAGACGGGTGGAAAAGGCACCAAGCCAAGTCAAATAATATGTACATCAATGGTACATTAATAATACAACTCAATGTAACGACCCCACAACCATATCATAACTAACCAGTTGTTAAGGTCTAGTTAGGACTTCGGATTATTTCTAACAGTTGGGTTTAGTTAGGACTACATATTATTTCTAACAGTTGTGTCGTAGTTAACAACTATGTGCATTCTTTTCTATCAATAGATTGCCTCCATACTATACATTGATCGGATCATATGACCAATATTTTCATTCTCATGACAAAATAGAAATTCCAGGTTGGGTTACAGGTGGCCAACCTTACATAGATACCCCAAAAACAACAAACCCGATGATACATATTACATATGAAAGTAAAAAATGGTCATTTTCTTCATCTTTTTGCCCCTCATCAAAAGGAGGAGGATTAAGGCCTTCAATTTTCATAGGCTCACTAAGTGGATGGACTAATTCTTCTTCTTTCTAGGCTTCATAAGTCAAATTTTATGTTCATTTATTATTGGAAGCCATTGAGAGGTTATCCGCCTATTCCAAATTTGAAATCTTTGAGGTTAAACAATGCACTGTTATTAGCTTGAGAGATCTCCCCATGTCTATGAAGACCTCTCCTAAATTGTTTTACCATCTTGTTATCGATTACTACGTAGAGTAGGTACCCAGAGATGACCCCAAACCAATGATATATACCCGATTGATAGTAGGGGGAAGGACCATATAATTGGAAACCAATAAACTCGCAAACGAGCCAAGAAAACTGTATTCACACATTGTTACTTCATTCACAATTTTTCATAAATTATCAAAGAAAATCCTTAGTTCGATTTTGAGAAGACGGATATCAAAAGGTCTGATTTTCCTTTTAGATAATTCAAAATGAAGAAGCCAATTTTGTTTATATATTCTTACCAGAACAAGGAGTTTGTGATGGAAAGTTGTTCTAACCATTTTAAATATGCCAAAATATTGAGATAGAAACCAGACACACTGTCGTTATTCTTCTCTCCCTAGATTCCATTCATTTTCCTTCCAAGCAAGAACCACTGTCACTACGCAATGACCTCCCTGCAAACCATAGCATACATCACGAAACAAAAGCACCAAATCCACCAGCTCGGATTGAGAATATGGATCACCACCTGGAATATATCTACCATAACAAATTATACCCCAAAAAAATCCATCATCAAGGCCTTGTAGGGCCAAGACTACAGAGAAAATAGACATGTTTCATAAAGAGCCTCTAGCTTCCATGTTAAGTAACCAAATCACTTAGTTCAATGAGAAATGAATAGGCATGAATTAAGTCTGAGAAATTAAATGGGAGGGGGGAATGAAACTTCACCTCGCACTCATCCCAAAAAAAATTCAATCCATCTACTTCATGCAAAACATTATGGAAGGATTTCTAATTATCCATCATTTCATCTAATTAAAGGATTGGGTAGTAACTCAAATCCCCATTACTTGATAATATTCCTAGACTTAACTCAACAGTGAAATTGGACCAGTAGTCTACCTCAGAGTTAAGATCTTGTTTCATATACAAAAAGGTGATCTTATCATACGAGGTGAGTTCATGCTTGATTATTGAGATCAAGTTTTTGAATTTGTTTCCCATTTGATTGGATTGGACTATCATTGATTTGATGATGATCTAGGTGGATATTGATGGCCACCCACCTATTCCAACTGGCTCCTCTTGTTCGTTTTTGCTCAACATGTTCTTCTGTACTTTTTTGTAATTGTGGGTTCTACACTTATAGTTTTGTCTGAAGCCCTACACATCCTCTAGGTGGATATTGGTGGCCTCTCCCCTAATCCAACTGGCTTATTTTGTATGTTTTCATGTTAGCACATCTTGTTGTACTTCCAGGGTCATTTTGGGGAACTAAATGTTTTTTTTGGCTCGCCATAGTCAAACTGTAGATGAAGTTAGAGTTTTATGTCAAAATGTGTAGTTCTCTGAAATACCTTTCCAATGGGATATCACGAGCCTAAAACAGAGGTTGTATGTGAAAGTTACAACCCTGGGAACTTGAGGTACCAACTTACACCAACTTACCCATAGGGGCCCACATGAATTTTGGCGTTTCACCTTCTAGGGTTAGGTTTTTGGATGTCTAGTGTTTTGGTATTCATGAGTAATATCAAAAAGGCCTCTAGAGCCTCATTTTAATCGATTTTGCTCATACGGATGTGTGTAGCACCCACATCTCTTCTCAGAGATAACTACCACCATTCGAGCAAGTGTTTCAGTTCTGTAGTTTTACAGTTTCATCCTATTTCATTAATCAATAGAAGATATTGTTCACTGGATATCTATGTTATTCTTCATATCTCTGTGTTTATTGTATTTAGCTTGTTAATCAATTCGTTCTGCTCCTAAATCCGGATCATTGGTATTAGAGAGGTCTTCTCTTCATTTATTTTTCTTCATGCATGTCCCCAACAAGATCTGGGTACAAGAATTTGGGACTTGAACCCATCAAGATATTGCAATATCGGTCGTGTCGATCCTGACAACAAACCATGGGGGATAAAAAGAAAGATGATGGAGCAGGAGATCCTATTAAAATGTTTCTCGAGGAATCCCTCATGCGACAAAGGAATGAAATAATGGACAACTTCGCGCAAATCCTTCGACGACTACCCACAGGAGAAGCATCTTCATCAAGCGGCCATGCAACCCCCTTCAAGGTACGGGTAATTTTTTATATTCCATTATTTGAAGGACTGATGGATGCGGATGTTGTAAATAAATGGTTGAATTTGCTCGAAGGGTATTTTTGGGTCCACAATTTTTTCTGATAGGGAAAAGATCACTTTTACACTCATCAAGGCCATTCCCCATGTTAAATACTGGTGGGATACTTACTCTGAGGAAAGGGTCGTAGAGGAATCTACAATGTTTGTGGTGGCCTCTACATGGGATTCTTTCCGGGACGCCATTAAAGAATAGTACTACCATGTTGGAAGCTACGAGGACCAGTGCACCAGATGGACCACCCTATGTCAAGAAAGGGACCAGATAGTACCAGATTTCACCAATATTTTCCATACCCTATGCACCAAATTGTGTATCAAAGACTCTGAGCGTCATTTGGTGCTCAAATACCATGGCTATTTGCATAGATACATTCAAACAAAAATGGAGTTTCTAGACATCGCATCATTGGGCACAACTTATAGATACGTTGTCAATATCGAACATAATTTTAAGCAGAAAAGGCGAGAGTTTGGATCTACAAACCCCTCATAGCCGAAGCAGGGAAAAGGCAGCCCCAACCCACACAGAAAGGAACCAAGTCGAGATGGCTGCCCTCAGGACAACCAGTCCAAGCCGCAACACAAGAAGGGAAATGAGAAGATGAAGAAGGAAATAGGGAAATGGTGTGAGTACCATAAAATCCCTTGGCACAACACCGAAGAATGTTGCTCCAAGAATTCCCTCATGGCTGAACTGAAGGATTTCGAGTCAGAGGTCGATTCTGATTCTGAACCAAATCCTGAAGGAGGGAAGCAGATTATCGATGTTGAACCCAGTGCCACTATCGCTACCACCAAATTTCGTCCAAGCGAACCAGAAGAACCAAAGGAAGGGGAACGTCTCTTTCACTCGCAGATGTGGGTAAAGGGGGCTCCACTTCACTTCATTGTCGATGGAAGTAGTCAAAAGAACCTGATTTCAGCAGAGGTCGTCAAGTGGCTGGACCTGATAATGACACCGCACCTGCAACCCTATACCATCAGCCGGCTTCACCAAGGAAGACATCTTCATGTCAGCCAAAAGTGTCATCTGCGCTATGACATCAAGCCTTTCAAATATGATGTACTGTGTCATATTTCTCCCCTTGAAGTTTGTGATGTTATTTTAGGACAACCATATTTGTGGAAGCGTCATGATGTGTATGAGTCTAGACCCTGTAGTGTTATTATTACTTTGGGTAGACAATTGTATAGGATACTAGAGGCAACGTCGCCTACTACTATTTCTTTAATCTCTGCTAAGCAATGCAGCAAGGTCATCTCACTTACCGGTAAGTTCATCTTCTTTGTGATTCGTTCTCATAGTAATAAAAAGGTCGTCGCCACATCCATGGACTCTACACAGAGCCTCTCTTTGTAGTAGAAGCAAGTGGACGAGATTGTGGAAGAATACAGAGACATCTTCTCCTCACCTACAGGGGTACCGACACACTGCCAAGTCAAGCATCCAATTGATCTGACCCCCGCTACACTTCTACCTAATGGACCAGTATAACGTTGCTCACTGATGGAAAATGACGAAATCAAGAATCAAATCCAAGAGCTTCTTCAAAAGGGGCACATCAGACCCAACTCATCTCCTTGCAAAATCCCGATTGTACTGGTGTAGAAGAAGGACGAGACTTGGCGACTCTGCATTGATTACAAAGCCTTAAACAAAATCACAGTCAAGAACCAGTACCCCATTCCCACGATTGATGACCTTCTTGAACAACTCAAGGGGAAAAAGTTATTCATCAATATTGACCTAAAGTATGGCTACCACCAGGTTCCCATCGAACCAATTGATGTATGGAAGACAACCTTCAAATCTAAAGAAGGTCTCTTCCAATGGATCGTTGCCCTTTGGCTTAACAAATGCACCAACCACTTGCATGAGGTTGATGGATGATGTATTGAGACCCTTCACCAACTCCTCCATGGTGGTATATTTGGATGACATCCTCATCTTCAACAAAACGTGGGAGGAACTCATGCGACATATTCAATAGGTTTTGAGCACTATGCGGCAGCACAAGCTATATGCCAACTTGGAAAAATGCTCCTTTGTCATGAACAGGGTCCAATACTTGGGCTACATTGTTGATGAGCATGGGGTACATGATGATCTAGCTAATATCTAATTCATCCATGACTGTCCAGCCCCGACGATACTGACCGAGCTTCAAAGCTTCTTGGGACTAGCCAACTTCTATCGACGGTTCATGTTGGGATTCTCCCATATTGCATGGGCCCTCAGCCAGGTGACCAAGGGAGGTGGTAGGGCCAATTTCGTGTGGGGAAAGGGGTAGAAACGAGCATTTGATGATCTAAAGCATCGTTTGTGCTCAACTCCAGTACTCTCCTTGCCCGATCTGCAACAATCATCGAGACTGATGCATCTGACTATGCTGTGGGTGCATTTCTCACTTAGCATGGGTAGCTGATGGCATACCATAGTGAGATAGTCTTTGATACTATCTGGAAATACCCCACCCATGACAAGGAAATGTATTCCATTGT
Source organism: Picea mariana (assembly GCA_032191745.1). Taxonomy (NCBI): domain Eukaryota; kingdom Viridiplantae; phylum Streptophyta; class Pinopsida; order Pinales; family Pinaceae; genus Picea; species Picea mariana. The sequence goes on from JASDQU010014153.1 coordinate 41,183, forward strand.
ACAATCCTGTCATCAATGGAAACATTACATTCTGGGAAAAGAGACGATCATACACACTGATCACAAGCCTCTGCAGTTCATACAGACATAGGGGAAATTACAGAACGACCGCCATCAGAAGTGGTCCACCTACCTACAATAGTTTCATCTCAACATCAAGTATAAGAGAAGTATCTCTAATCATGTCTATGACTACCTCAATCGGCCTCCTATGGCTGCAATCACCACTGTGCTCCATTCCTGTGGACATGAAGCATCTGAATGTCCCCAACTTTATTAGCAAGATCCGGACTTCGCCACCACCTATCAACTCTTGGGTACAGATGCAACTTTCACTGATTTTCACATTCAGGATGGACTCTTATGCCACCTGGGCCATCTCTGTGTTCCTACAAGTGAGCGTGCAAATATGATTTGGTAAGCCCACTATAGTTGGGTGGCAGGACATTTTGGCATGGAGAAAACTGTTGTCGTTCTTCAGAAACATTTTTTTTGGCCAAAGCTTCGACATGACGTCGACAAGTATATCATATCTTGCACTGCATGTGACATTACCAAGCCAACCATCAAGAAGCAAGGCTTATACACCCATCTTTCTATTCCCAAGAAGCCTTGAGAATCCATCTCAATGGATTACATGTCTGGCTTGCCNCATCCTCACAACCTAGAAGAAGAATATCACAATGACAGATACTACCAAGGCGCTCTTCTTCGAACGAGTGTGGGTCCACTTTGGGATTACCATCATCTCTGACCGGGACAGGAGGTTCCTCCGCACATTTTGGTCGAGTCTCTAGTCTCTGTTGTACACCAAGCTCACAAAATCCATTGCTTTCCACCCCCAAACCGACGACCAAACAAAGGTTGTCAATCAAATGGTTGTGCACATCCTACGCATGTACAATTATAAGCATCCACGTACATGGGAAGAGAGTCTCCTCTATGTTCAACATAGTTACAATAGGGATCTCCATAGCTCCACCGATTATAGCCCATTTTAGGTGGGTCTAGAATTCCAACCCTTGGGACCCATTGATGTTGCACTTCCTCTTGCCACCGCACAGACAGACTCTTCCCGTGATCAATCTGCGATCGAAAAAGCCACCAGATTCATTGAGCGGGTTTAGCACATCCGCCAATAGGTCCAGGAGATTTTTCAGAAATCCAATGCTAAGTACAAGAAGCACCATGATAAACAAAGGGGAACTGCACCAGTTTCAGGCTGGCGACAAAGTCTGGTTACATTTGCAGAAGGAGCATCTCATGGGGCCCCATCGGAAGCTTTGCCCACTTTTCTATGGGCCTTACACTATCACCAAAGCTGCGGGTAGCAATTATTTTAAGCTCAACACTACACCCTTCCTTCGCCTGCACCCAGTGTTCAATGTGGACCTCCTTCAACCATATTTTCCACCATTATTGGACACCTCGGAGATCGCAGAGAAAATGACACCAACAGAGCTCAACCCTGACTGCATGGATGTAACACACCCACCCTTATGAAGAAGCTACTTTGGTGTAAAGCCGCTAAATTTTCTAGTCTTGCCAAGATAGCATGTGCCAAAGTGCAAGCCCCCTCCACGTGACTACTACTCGTGACCCCTGGCATGACCACAGACTTAACCCAAAAAGGGGCGTGTTGCGATTTCACGAGTCGAGGTTTCATGGTGTAAGGCACCCTTGCTCCTCCAAGTCCTGAAATCCCGAAAGGGGCTAACAGTCTCTATATCCTCCCTTCGAATCCTCCCATGGTGACCCTCGACTGTGACCTAGGGTTAGATCTCCAAGTGCGTCGAGATTTCGTGTATTGGGGGTTCATGATGAAAGGCTCTTCCCCTCATCGATAGCCAGAATTGCGTTATCCCTTCTCCATGGATCAACGGTCTTGATCCTTTCCACGATCAACAATCTTGATCGCGTCAGGATTTCACATATCGAGGGTTCACGATACAAGGCTCTTCCCCTCGCTGATAGCGAAATCGTGATATCCCTTCTCCATGGATTAACTGTCCTGATCCTTTCCCTGATCAATGGTCCTGATTGCGTCAAGATTTTCGCATATCGGGGCTTCACGATACAAGGCTCTTCCCCTCACCAATAGTCGAAATCGCGATATCCCTTCTCCACGAATCAACGCTCCTGATCCTTTCCACGATCAACGGCCCTGATCGCGTCGGGATTTCACATATCGCAACTTCCGGGTTGTTGTTTCCTTCACCCTTCCGGGTCCCGAAATGACGAAATCTTGTGGTTCCAAATCAACGCTCGCACTCCTCGTACTAACCACTCGTGTCAGATCGATAGTCAAGGAGGGTCCCGACAGATCCTTGGATCTACAGTCAGATTTCATCACTACTTGTGAAGAATGAAGGAGTCAAGGCGTTAACACCTGTGCTCCCTCTTCGAATCTAACGGTCGTGACAGGTCTCAAATCCTTCCAAAAGGATCTCGTTCATTCGTTTTCCAAATGAAAGGATGTTCCCTTTCAATATTCAAAACTCATTATCCTTTTACAACTTAGGCAACGAAATTCGACCCTTGGAGCTTTGAGCTCCCAAGGTGCCGAGACGTTCGAGATTAACTCCTTCTTGCACGGGATCCCCAGACCCAGGTCACATGAACCCTCAGATTGTTCTTGGGTAATTATCCCTATTTTCAGTCGAGTTTTGGGATAAGGGTTCGGGGACCGTTCAAAGTCCCTTAAGCTACTGGCCTGAATGAAGTGCCTTCCTATTTCGCCGAACTATGAGCTCTAAAACAGGGGTAAAGTAAACTCGTGAGTTCACTGTAATGGTATCCCTATCAAGGAACTCGCTTCGACTCTGGGATGTGAGGTAATTCCCCGGGAAAGGTATTTTTGAGAAATTAAACTAGAACATAACGAGAATCAAGCAGATGGGACGATTCTCAAGGGAACAGACTCGTATTCTGGAATTATTCATTCTATACAGAAACTGATTATGGACATATAAATATAAGCATTCATCCATTATTTCCAGTCCAAAACACAAGGCAATCGCTTCTATACAGAAACCATTTATGAGCGTATAAACATGAGCATCCATCCACGATTTTCAATTCAAAATAAAAGGCATAAAACACTTATCAGAACCACGAGGTGCGATGCGACTGCTGAGAGGGGTGCTCGTTTCCACTCAACCATAGGCTCAGTCCCTCCCAATGGATTTATCACTGGCCACCCACGAGCTTAGGCCACGATGCTATGAGATTCAATCTCTTACTTCCAAGTCAACGGAAGTTAGGGACGAAGGCTACTCTCCTTCTCCCCATACAGGAATAGTTAAGGACGAAGGTTACTCTCCTTCGCCTGTCTCAGTCTCCCTATTCCCTGTGATCAAAACTCGCTTGTTCACTTTTGATCCTTCCTTGGACCCGAGAGCTCTACTCCCATCTCTGCACTCTTCGCAAGCCACTCCCTCTGTCCACCACGTTTCCCTTCTTGCCTCCCTCGACAAGGTTATGTGTGGCTCGAATCCTGCCATCCGTGGTCAGGTTCGGAAGCCATACCGATGGGCAGTCTGCATCATCCCTCATTAAATCTTGAGGAGGCCCTTCCCACCTACCAGCCTGATGGGAATTCATTCTTGGTCAAAGGGTTGTTCTGATCTGAGCAAAATTAACTCCAGCATGGTACTGGTTCGGTGGAGGTTAACGCAACCATTCTAAGTCCCCTCCACCACCTTTTCATTAGCAATCGTGGTATCTCTTTCTTAGCACATCCCCCCTCTCGGCAGTCATGCATCAACATTTCCTATTACAATAATCAAAATTTACACTCATCGACCTTCTACACAAGGTCCATCAAATCAAACATTCACACTTTTAAGTTTTCCATAGTTCCTCGGTCCATATAGTTATATTTACAGACTAGGGGAAACAGGGTGTTACAATTCCCTCCCCCTTAAAGGAATCATCATCCTCGATGTTCTATCTATCGACATGATATGTATGTACAAAAGTAAACAAAATTGGAAATGTCTGCCTCATGGCATCTTCCATTTCCCATGTATCCTCATCTGGGCCAAAGTGTTTCCATTACACCTTGACCTGTGAAACGGTTCAGTTCCTGAGTGAGGTTTCCTTCCTATCTAGTATGCATTGGGGTTCTGGCAGGAATTCTCCCTTCGGTTCCACCTGGATCATAGACCAGTCAATTATATGGTTAGCATCATGTACATATTTCTTTAATAATGAAACATGGAAAACANTCTATAGGCTACAGGTCCCACTCTATCTAGGAATTCAAAGGGTCCACAATACCGAGGTGCCAACTTCGCATAGGCTCCCATTCTCAGGGAACTCTTCCGGAATCTAACTCTGAGATAGACATGGTCTCTGCCTTTGAACTCTCAGGGAGTTCTCTTTCTGTTGGCGTAAATTTTCTGTCAGTCTTGAGCAATTTTCAAATTTTTCCTTATCTACACTACTTGTTGTTCCATTTCTTTCAGCATGTCAGGTCCGATTGTAATTCTTTCCACTGAATTACTCCAGCTGATTGGGATCTTGCACTGTCTACCATAGAGGGATTCAAAGGGGATCATCTTCAAGGATTTCTGATAACCGTTGTTGTAGGCAAACTCTACCAATGGTAGGTAATCTTCACACTTCTTAGGCTGATGCATTACATGCATCCTTAGCATGTCCTCTACTATTTGGTTTACTCTTTCTGTTTGTCCATCCGTTTGAGGGTGATAGGATGTGTTGAACAACAATTTAGTCTCGAAACTGACCGTTAGGGATTTCCAAAAGTTTGAAGTGAATTTGGTAACTCTGTCAGATACAATTTCCTTGGGCATGCCATGCAGTTTGAATATCTCCTTCATGAAGATGTTGGCAATATCTATTGCCTTGAAAGTTGACTTGACAGGGATGAAATGGGTAGACTTACTCAGTTTTTCCACCACGACCATGATGGAATCATTTTTCTTGGTCAACTTTGGTAATCCGGTGATGAAATACATGGAGATGGTTTCCCATTTCCATTCTGGGATCGGTAGGGGTTGTAATAGTCATGCTGGATGTCGATGCTCTGCCTTAACTTGCTGGCATTCTAGGCACTTAGCTAGATAGTTAGCTATGTCTTTCTTTAACCTAGGCCAATAGAATTGCTTCCTAGTGGTCATTATCATCTTTTGATATCTTGGGTGACCAGTATATGGTCTCTTATGTAGTTCATCCATTATGAACCTCTTCAAGTCGTCACAATTTGGAATGTATAATCTGTTTCTGTAAGTCAACAGCCCTTCCTCGAGCATCCGGTAGCCTTCATGCTTCAGACCTGTAGGCTCTTGCCTTAGGTATGAGGTCACTGTCTTGAAGAATACATCTGTCTCTTGTGCATTTTTGACCCTTTCCCTGACGTCCCTTTCACAGGTGCTTACTACTGCAATATGAATCGTTTTTATACTCCTGCTAAGGGCATCGACCACCTTATTTTCCTTTCCTTTTATGTGTTTGATTTCAAAATTGAATTCACTTAGGAGATCCATCCACCTAGCTTGCCTGGCATTGAGTTTTGGTTGATCGAACAAGTGTCTCAATCCATAATGATATGTCATAAGCATAAATCTTCTACCCAGGAGGTAGTGCCTCCACATTTTTAAAGCATGTACTATGGCAGCTAATTCTAGGTTATGGGTCACATAATTGATCTCATACTCATTTAATTTTCTGGACATGTAGCAAATTACACGCCCCTCTTGCATAAGGACTCATCCGAGTCCTTACGTGCAGGCATTTGTACACACAAGGAAATCATCATCCGGGTCTGCAATCTTTAGCAAGGGGGCATGGGTCAGGAGGTATTTCAATTCTTGAAATCTTTCTTCACATTTTGACGTCCAAAAGAATTTAGTCCCCTTTTTCTGAAGGGCAGTGATTGGAAAACCCTTTTATGAACCTTCTATAGTATCTTGCTAAGCCCATGAAGGACCTAATATCAGATACATCGTTCGGGGTAGGCC
>JASDQU010014153.1:47366-76206 GCA_032191745.1 Picea mariana
CAGATTCATATTTCCCATACTTTTTGCAGTAATAGCATTGTATGCTTGATTTGTCATTTGATCTTCTCCCTCTGCCTCTTTGAGGCTGGAAATTCTGATGTTGAATTTGTTGTTGTTGTCTTTGACCTTGGAAACTTTGATTCGGATACTGTTGTCTATTACCTCCACTGGAGTGAGGGTAACTATGATTGCTCCCTCTTGCTTGGTGACCTCTGCTTCTTCCTTTGCCTCTCCCTCTACTGAAGGAGAATTGAGTTTTGAAGGCATTGGAGATTGACTCATCTGTGAGATGCAGTCTGGTCTCATGTGTCACCAAAGCACCAATTAGTTCATCTGTTGAAAATCTTGACAGATCCTTGGATTCAAGGATTGCTGTTACAACCATTTCAAATTTCTTGGGTAAACTTCTGAGGATTTTCTCAACAATTCGTTGATCAGTGATGGTTTCGCCAGTCAATCTGATCTGGTTCACAATTCCCATGACTCGGGTCATGAACTGATCCACATTTTCAGACTCTGTTATCCTTAGAGTCTCGAATTGCGTCCTCAAGGTCTGCAGTTTAACTATTTTGACCTTGTCATTTCCTTGGTAGGAAGATTTAAGGATGTCCCAGGCCTGTTTTGAAGTACCAGCGCCTGTGATTTTTGAAAAAATAGAGTCATCCATAGAATTTTGAATCCAGAATTTCGCTTTATTTTCTTTGGTCCTCAGTGTTGCCTAAGCAATTCGCTGTGGATTTGTCATGGAAGACAGAGCTGCGGGATCTGGTTCCACATATCCAAGATCCACTGGTTCCTATCACTCTTGTGCTTGCAAGAACGACCTCATTCGAAGTGACCAAAATTCGTAATTCTTTCCCAGAAGAATCGGACCCTAAGTTGGTCCTAAGTTGCTAGATGACGCCATAAAAAAAAATTGCAGAAAAAACAGAGGGAAATGTCGTATTTACCTCCGATCGTCGATTTACCGATTTGTCGATGGCCGAAGGGAGCTTATCGGGCTTGAATTGGCCTTTAGTCTCCTTGCAATGTGACCACATGCCTTACTGTTAAAGCGTTACGGGCTCTTCCGGCTCTTTGACTTTCAAATCGCCGAAATGCAAAAAATAGCCTTTGGACAATTCGACGGTCCAGATATTATGTGATCTGATGGTCCAGATCTTATCGGGATATCGCGAATTGGGATTTCGCGAGTTCTGATGACGAGTTCTTCTGACTCCTCGATTCCCCGATCTCTGATTTACCGATGGCGCTTTCCTTTCGGGAAATTTTGAGATTGCTTTAATCGCCTCCACGTGTCCTAACAGATGGACGGCTCTGATTTCTCCTCGTGATTTCGCAATTTGTTCTGTTCCGGACTTGTCGTCTCTAGGATCCGCGATTTGCCGAATCCCGTAAAACCGATGGACTCTGCTTTCGAAATTTTTTCCAAAAGCCTCGATCTCTACCACGCGTCCTCAACAGATGGATGACTCAAATATGTGTCAGGGATTTCACTGTGGATATTCCCGATCCCGCGATTTTGATGAGATGACGTCAGCTGGGCCCCAAAATGGAGCTTTTCTCCTGTCGGGATTTCAGACTTCGCAGATCCAAAATGCTTGTGCTTCTTGTCCTCAGGATTCGCGATTTGCCGAATCCCGATATGCTGATTGGCTCACCCGATCTCGCCCATGTGTCTCTTCAAAATGGACGGCTCCGATCGCTTGTGAAGTTTTCACCATAAAGAAACCCGATCTTTTGTCCTTAGGATTCACGATTTACCGAATCGCGATGCGCCGATGGAATCTCCCCTTTCGGGACTTTTCACGAGCCCTCAGATTTATGCCACGCGTCCCCAAAATATGGACAGTCCGCATTGCTTTGCGATTTCGTGACTTGTGATGCCAAAGTTTCTGTCAACTTGAAAACCCCGGTTGCCGAAACGTCGACAGTTTCCTTGATGTCCTCCACATGTCCAAACAAATGGATGGCTGCGATGTTATCACTATTTCGAGAATTGTGATTTCACGAGTTTCAAACTCGTGTTGCGATGGTATTTCAAAACCACGAACACTGATATGCCGATTTGACGGCAATTGGATCTGCTGCCACCTATCCTCTAAGATGGACGGTTGTGATCTTATCACAATATCGTGAATCGCGATTTCGCGAGTTTCGTCGTGGAGTGTCTTTTGTCAATGAGACCTCCGATATCCCGAACTCCGAAATGTCGATGGAGTGATGGCCTGAATCTGCTGCCACCTGTCCTCTGAGACAGACGGCTCACAGGTCCTTTCGAGATTTCGCGATATCGCGTATCAGAGTTTTTGGAGAGCAGTCTCCTTTGCTCATCCAACTCCCGATTCCCGATTTTTCGATGAGATAAGATCGACGGCTCACGATCTTTCTCGATCCAACAATCCAGAATGGACGGTCCAGATGATGTCGCGACTTCACAAGTCAAGAATTTCTCCTTGGCGCTCTAGAGGACTAAAGCTCGTGCACCTTCTCGTTGATTCAATGGCTGTCGGGCCTTTGCGCAAGATCTGACGACTGAAACTCTTTTTCCTTTTCCGCGCTCTCCTCATCCCTTCTGGACTAGTTTCCCGCTCTGGATCCGTTCGCAGGACGAATCTTATGGCCTCAGTGGCTGTTCCTTTCACCTGAGACGCATTCTTTACTCCTGTGGAAGAAAGATTCATGAATCTTTCAAAGATTTGAAAGAATTTCACAAGTTCTTTGTTCTCTGCTACAATCTTTGACAGATTTGAACGAATTTCAAAAAAATTTAAACGATGCTGCCTTCTGCAGCAATCTTTAATGATTTTGAATGTATTCTTCATGTTCTTTAAACGTTCTTCCGTTCTGCAGCTCTTCTTCGTCAATCTTTGACGATTCTTGAAAAATGTGCAAGAATCTTTAAATTTTCTTCTTCTGCGTTCTCTTCGTCCTGGATCTTTCGAGCGTTGTATGCTCTGCTTCCTCCGCAAGCTTCCTACGTTGATCTTTGAACGTAATACGTTCTGCTTCCTCGTGGAAGTTTCCCACGAGGATCTTTCGAGAGTATGACGAACGACTCTCCAAACCTTGTGAAAGAGACTGTGTCGTGTGCTCTCAAGATCTGTGAAGCTCTGCGCTGTGAAGATCGAGTTTCTTTCCGGACTGTGTGAAGAGGCTTACTGCTGAAGCTCTGATACCATGATAAATTGTGAAGTAAAGAGAAATGCAGAGAGAAAGAATAGAACAGTATATTGGAATGTATGAAGAACTGAAGAGGTTATAATGCAATGGGAGATAGCTGAGCTAAATAGGCTCAAGCAAATCAAGAATAGAAAGTACAGCTGGACAGGACAACTGGTAGTGTACAGTCAGACTGTTGAGGTTACATTATATTTAACAGTATGGAGAAAAGGTTAACAACACTTAGGGTTTGCACGTATTGCTCAGGAAGAGGCATATTGTGAGCGGGATAATAGAGGTCGTGAGCAAGCTTCCTTCTATTCATAACAGGTTGATTTCCTTACATTGAATTCACTTCGGATTCTCCACAGATTGAGGGACGCTTCACATGTTTTGAACTTTGAACTTTCTTTGCAGATCAAAGGAAACTAATGAATTCTGCACACTTCACTAATCTTCTCCAACAATCAGACCATTAATATTCTCCAATGAACTTATTAAGTAGAAGAAATGATTGTCGGTTCTATGTCTCATTTGTATTTGAACTGTCATTTGTTCATTTGTAGACATACCAAGAGCTAAGAAATTCAGAACTGTCATTTGTTCTGTCTGAAGAATATGGATTTCTATTCTTCCTTCAGTATTATATTAAGTTCAGCTTTAATAACTCGCCAATTTATTTTAAGAGAGATGGAGTTTAATTTTATTGTCATGACTGCAGATATTCACGAGAGAGCTATTTGAAGAGAGAAGCCCAAAGATCTAGTAATATCTTTGGATGAAGCAAAGACATAGGCTATTATATCAAATATTGAAAATATTAAAGATGGTGAAATAAGCTCAGAGCCATTACTTCTTATAATTCCAGATCAAGTGGTTGTCCATGAAAGAATTATTCAGGAGAAGCCATCCAGTGAGAAAGAGACATGTCTATTCATAAAAGGTTATTCAAGATAGAGGATATTTCTTGCAAACTAAACATAAACCCCAAATTCAATCTCCAGATACAATGTCACTCCCTTCTCATGTGTCAAAAAAAACTAATGAGATGCAAGAGAGTTTTGGAACGAGTCCTGCTATATGTAAAGGTTCTACAACTTCTAAAACCATGCATGGCAATCAAATAATGGAGGCAGGTCAGACCAATTTTACAAGTTGGCATCAAAATATTTTTTTTTAATGAGAATACCAAAGTAGGATGTAAAACATGAATGCACAAGATACCCACTCACTCACACAAATATTTCCAGTCACTCACAAAATAAGCGCAAACCCTAATGTAAGATCACTTACAAAATAAATGCAAATAATCCTTCACCCCTTTGTCAACATCTTTGAATGACCCTTTTCTCTGATAAATTATTCTTCCACAGGCTCGTAGGTATCATACATTTCTTTGATACCACATGACAACAATATGGAGCAAGAAAATAGCCAAGAAAGTAAAATAACTAATAAAATAAGTAGAAAAAGAAGACGGGTGGAAAAGGCACCAAGCCAAGTCAAATAATATGTACATCAATGGTACATTAATAATACAACTCAATGTAACGACCCCACAACCATATCATAACTAACCATTTGTTAAGGTCTAGTTAGGACTTAGGATTATTTCTAACAGTTGTGTCGTAGTTAACAACTATGTACATTCTTTTGTATCAATAGATTACCTCCAGACTATACATTGATCGAATCATATGACCAGTATTTTCATTCTCATGACAAAATAGAAATTCCAGGTTGGGTTACAGGTGACCAACCTTACATAGATACCCAAAAAAAAACAAACCCGATGATACATATTACATATGAAAGTAAAATATGGTCACTTTCTTCATCTTTTTGCCCCTCATCAAAAGGAGGAGGATTAAGGCCTTCAATTTTCATAGGCTCACTAAGTGGATGGACTAATTCTTCTTCTTTCTAGGCTTTATAAGTCAATTTTATGTTCATTTATTATTGGAAGCCATTGAGAGGTTATCTGCCTATTCCAAATTTGAAATCTTTGAGGTTAAACAATGCACTGTCATTAGCTTGAGATATCTCCCCATGTCTATGGAGACCTCTCATAAATTGTTTTACCATCTTGTTATCAATTACTACGTAGAGTAGGTACCCAAAGATGACCCCAAACCAATGATATACACCCGCTTGATAGTAGGGGGAAGGACCATATAATTGAAAACCAATAAACTCGCAAATGAGCCAAGAAAACTGTATTCACACATTGTTACTTCATTGACAATTTTTCATAAATTATCAAAGAAAATACTTAGTTCGATTTTGACAAGACGGATATCAAAAGGTCTGATTTTCCTTTTAGATAATTCAAAATGAAGAAGCCAATTTTGTTTATATATTCTTACCAGGACAAGGATTTTGTGATGGAAAGTTGTTCTAACCATTTTAAATATGCCAAACTCTTGAGATAGAAACCGAACACACTATCGTTATTCTTCTCTCCCTAGATTCCATTCATTTTCCTTCCAAGCAACAACCACTGTCACTACGCAGTGACCTCCCTGCAAACCCTAGCATACATCACGAAACAAAAGCACCAAATCCACCAGCTCGGATTGAGAATATGGATCACCACCTAGAATATATCTACCATAACAAATTATACCCCAAACAAATCCATCATCAAGGCCTTGTAGGGCCAAGATTGCTGAGAAAATAGACATGTTTCATAAAGAGCCTCTAGCTTCCATGTTAAGTAACCAAATCACACAGTTCAATGAGAAATGAATAGGCATGAATTAAGTTTTAGAAATTAAATGGGAAGCGGGAACGAAACTTCACCTCGCACTCATCCCCAAAAAAATTCAAACCATCTATTCATGCAAAACATTATGGAAGGATTTCTAATTATCCATCATTTCATCTAATTAAGGGATTGGACAGTAACTCAAATCCCCATTACTTGACAATATTCCTAGACTTAACTCAACAGTGAAATTGGACCAGTAGTCTACCTCAGAGTTAAGATCTTGTTTCATATACAAAAAGGTGATCTTATCATACGAGGTGAGTTCGTGCTTGATTCTTGAGATCAAGTTTTTGAATTTGTTTCCCATTTGATTGGATTGGACTATCATTGATTTGATGATGATCTAGGTGGATATTGATGGCCACCCACCTATTCCAATTGGCTCCTCTTGTTCATTTTTTCTCAACACGTTCTTCTGTACTTCTTTGTAATTGTGGGTTCTACACTTATAGGTTTGTTTGAAGCCCCACACATCCTCTAGGTGGATATTGGTGGCCTCTTGCCTAATCCAACTGGCTTATTTTGTATGTTTTCATGTCAGCACATCTTGTTGTACTTCCAGGGTCGTTTTGGGGAACTAAATGTTTTTTTTTTGGATCGCCACAGTCAAACTGTAGATGGAGTTAGAGTTTTATGTCAAAATGTGTAGTTCTCTGAAATACCTTTCCAACGGGATATCATGAGCCTAAAACAGAGGTCGTATGCAAAAGTTACGACCCTGGGAATTTGAGGTACCAACTTACACCAACTTATCCATAGGAGCCCACATGAATTTTGGTGTTTCACCTTCTAGGGTTAGGTTTTTGGATGTCTAGTGTTTTGGTATTCATGAGTAATATCAAAAAGGCATCTAGAGCCTCATTTTAATTGATTCTGCTCAGACGGATGTGTGTAGCACCCACATCTATTCTCAGAGATAACTACCACCATTCGAGCAAGTGTTTCAGTTCTGTAGTTTTATAGTTTCATCCTATTTCATTAATCAATAGAAGATATTGTTCACTGGATATCTATGTTATTCTTCATATCTCTGTGTTTATTGTATTTATCCCGTTAATCAGTTTGTTCTGCTCCTAAATCTGGATCACTGGTATTAGAGCGGTCTTCTCTTCATTTATTTTTCTTCATGCATGTCCCCAACAAGATCTGGGTACAAGAATTTGGGACTTGAACCCATCGAGCCATTGCAATATCAGTCGTTTCTATCTCGACAAAAAACCATGGGGGACAAAAAGAAAGATGATGGAGCAGGAGATCCCATTAAAATGTTTCTCGAGGAATCCCTCACGCGACAAAGGAACGAAATAATGGACAACTTCGCGCAAATCCTTCGATGAGTGCCCACAGGAGAAGCATCTTCATCAAGTGGCCATGCAACCCCCTTCAAGGTACAGGTAAATTTTTATATTCCATTATTTGAAGGACTGATGGATGTAGATGTTGTAAATAAATGGTTGAATTTGCTCGAAGGGTATTTTTCGGTCCACAATTTTTTCGATAAGGAAAAGATCACTTTTACACTCCTTAAGGCCATTCCCTATGTTAAATACTAGTGGGATACTTACTCTGAGGAAAGGGTCATAGAGGAATCTGCAATGTTTGTGGTGGCCCCTACATGGGATTCTTTCCGGGATGCCATTAAAGAATAGTACTACCATGTTGGACGCTACGAGGACCAATGCACCAGATGGACCACCCTACATCAAGAAAGGGACCAGATAGTACCAGATTTCACCAATATTTTCCATACCCTATGCACCAAATTGGGTATCAAAGACTCTGAGCGTCATTTGGTGCTAAAAAACCATGGCTATTTGCATAGATACATTCAAATAAAAATGGAGTTTCTAGACATCACATCATTGGGCACAACTTATAGATATGTTGTCAATATCGAACATAATTTTAAGTAGAAAAGGTGAGAGTTTGGATCTACAAACCCCTCACAGCTGAAGTAGGGAAAAGGTAGTGCCAACCCACACAGAAAGGAACCAAGTCGATATGGTCGCCCTCAGGACAACCAGTCCAAGCCGCAACACAAGAAGGGCAATGAGAAGATGAAGAAGGAAACAGGGAAATGGTGTGAGTACCATAAAATCCCTTGGCACAACACCGAAGAATGTTGCTCCAAGAAGTCCCTCATGGTTGAACTGAAGGATTTCGAGTCAGAGGTTGATTCTTATTCTGAACCAAATCCTAAAGGAGGGAAGCGGATTATCAATGTTGAACCCAGTGCCACTATCGCTACCACCAACTTTCGTCCAAGCGAACCAGAAGAACCAAAGGAAGGGGAACGTCTCTTTCACTCGCAGATGTGGGTAAAGGGGGCTCCGCTTCATTTCATTGTCGATGGCAGTATTCAGAAGAACCTAATTTCAGCAGAGGTCGTCAAGCGGCTGGACTTGACAACGACACCGCACCTGTAACCCTATACCATCAGCCGGCTTTGCCAAGGAAGACATCTTCATGTCAGCCAACAATGTCATCTGCCCTATGACATCAAGCCTTTCAAATATGATGCACTGTGTCATATTGCTCCCCTTGAAGTTTGTGATGTTATTTTAGGACAACCATATTTGTGGAAGCGTCATGATGTGTATGCGTCTAGACCCTATAGTGTTATTATTACTTTGGGTAGACAATTGTATAGGATACCAGAGGTAACGTCGCCTACTACTATTTCTTCAATCTCTACTAAGCAATGCAGTAAGGTCATCTCACTGACGGGTACTTTCATCTTCTTTGTGATTCGTTCTCACAGTAAGAAAAAGGTCGTCACCACATCCATGGACTCTACATAGAGCCTCTCTTTGTAGTATAAGCAAGTGGATGAGATTATGGAAGAATACAGAGACATCTTCTCCTCACCTACAAGGGTACCGACACACTGCCAAGTCAAGCATCCAATTGATCTGACCCCAGATACACTTCTACCTAATGGACCAGTATAACGTTGTTCACTGATGGAAAATGACGAAATCAGGTGTCAAATCCAAGAGCTTCTTCAAAAGGGGCACATCAGACCCAACTCATCCCCTTGCGGAAGCCCGATTGTACTGGTGTAGAATAAGGATGAGACTTGGCGACTCTGCATTGATTACAAAGCCTTAAACAAAATCACAATCAGGAACCAGTACCCAATTCCCACGATTGATGACCTTCTTGAACAACTCAAGGGGAAACAGTTCTTCATCAATATTGACCTAAAGTATGGCTACCACCAGGTTCCCATTGGACCAATTGATGTATGGAAGACAACCTTCAAATCTAAAGAAGGTCTCTTCCAATGGATCATTTCCCTTTGGCTTAACAAATGCACCAACCACTTGCATGAGGTTGATGGATGATGTATTGAGACCCTTCACCAACTCCTCCATGGTGGTATAGTTGGATGACATCCTCATCTTCAACAGAACGTGGGAGGAACTCATGCGACATATTCAATAGGTTTTGAGCACTCTGCGGCAGCACAAGCTATATGCCAACTTGGAAAAATGCTCCTTTGGCATGAACAGAGTCCAATACTTGGGCTACATTGTTGATGAGCATGGGGTACATGATGATCTAGCTAATATCCAAGTCATCCATGATTGTCCAGCCTTGATGAAACTGACCGAGCTTCGAAGCTTCTTGGGACTAGCCAACTTCTATCGACGGTTCGTGTTGGGATTCTCCCATATTGCATGGGCCCTCAGCTAGGTGACCAAGGGAGGTGGTAGGGCCAAGTTCGTGTGGGGAAAGGGGTAGCAATGAGCATTTGATGATCTAAAGCATTGTTTGTGCTCAACTCCAGTACTCTCCTTTCCCGATCTGCAACAATCGTTCGAGATTGAGACTGATGCATCTGACTATGCTATGGGTGCATTTCTCACTTAGCATGGGCATCTGATGGCATACCATAGTGAGACAGTCTCTGATACTATCTGGAAATACCCCACCTATGACAAGGAAATGTATTCCATTGTACAATCCGTTCGTCAATGGAAACATTACATTCTGGGAAAAGAGACGACCATACACATTGATCACAAGCCTCTGCAGTTCATACATACATAGGGGAAATTATAGAACGACTTCCATCAGAAGTGGTCCACCTACCTACAATAGTTCCATCTCAACATCAAGTATAAGAGAAGTATCTCTAATCGTGTCTACGACTACCTCAATCGGCCTCCTGTGGCTGCAATCACCACTGTGCTCCATTCTTGTGGACATGAAGCATCTGAGTGTCCCCAACTTTATCAGTAAGATCCGGACTTCGCCACCACCTATCAACTCTTGGGTACAGACGCAACTTTCACTGATTTTCACATTCAGGATGGACTCTTATGCCACCTAGGCCATCTCTGTGTTCCTACAAGTGAGCGTGCAAATATGATTTGGTAATCCCACTACAGTTGGGTGGCAGAACATTTTGGCGTGGAGAAAACCGTGGTCATTCTTCAGAAACATTTTTTTGGCCAAAGCTTCGACATGATGTCGACAAGTATATCATATCTTGCACTACATGTGACATTACCAAGCCATCCATCAAGAAGCAAGGCTTATACACCAATCTTCCTATTCCCGAGAAGCCTTGGGAATCCATCTCAATGGATTACATGTCTGGCATGTCATCTACCAAGCAAGGAAATGGTTGTGTATTTATGGTCATTGATCAATTTTTTAAATGGCCATCCTCACAACCTAGAAGAAGAATATCACAACAACAGATACTGCCAAGGTGCTCTTCTTTGAACGAGTGTGGGTCCACTTTGGGATATCACCTACCATCATCTCCAACCGGGACATGAGGTTCCTCAGCACATTTTGGTCAAGTATCTAGTCTCTGTTGTACACCAAGCTCACAAAATCCATTGCTTTCCACCCCCAAACCGACGACCAAACAAAGGTCGTCAATCGAATGGTTGTGCACATCCTACGCATGTACAATTATAAGCATCCACGTACATGGGAAGAGAGTCTCCTCTATGTTCAACATAGTTACAACAAGGCTCTCCAGAGCTCCATCAACTATAGCCCATTTTAGGTGGGTTTGGAATTCCAACCCTTGGGACCCATTGATGTTGCACTTCCTCTTTCCACCGCACAGACAGACTCTTCCCATGATCAATCTGCAATCGAAAAAGCCACCGGATTCATTGAGCGGGTTCAGCACATCTGCCAATAGGTCTAGGAGATTTTGCAGAAATCCAATGCTAAGTACAAGAAGCACCATGATAAACAAAGGGGAACCGCACCAGTTTCAGGCTGGCGACAAAGTCTGGTTACATTTGCAGAAGGAGCGTCTCACGGGGCCCCATCGGAAGCTTTGCCCACTTTTCTATGGGCCTTACACTACCACCAAAGCTGCGGGTAGCAATTATTTTAAGCTCAACACTCCACCCTTCCTTCGCCTGCACCCAGTGTTCAATGTGGACCTCCTTCAACCATATTTTCCACCATTATTGGACACCTCGGAGATCGCAGAGCAGCTGACACCAACAGAGCTCAACCTTGACTTCGTGGATGTAACACACCCACCCTTATGAAGAAGCTACTTTGGTGTAAAGCTGCTAAATTTTCTAGTCTTGCCACAACAACACGCGCCAAAGCGCAAGCCCCCTCCACGTGACTACTACTCGTGACCTCGGGCATGACCACAAACTTAACCCGAAAAGGGGCGTGTCGCGATTTCACAAGTCGAGGTTTCATGGTTTAAGGCACCCTTGCTCCTCCAAGTCCCAAAATCCCAAAAGGGGCTAACAGTCTCTATATCCTCCCTTCGATTCCCCCATGGTGACCCTCGACTGTGACCTAGGGTTATACCTCCGAGCACATCGGGATTTCGTTTATCGGGGGTTCACGATGAAAGGCTCTTCCCCTCATCGATAGCCGAAATTGTGTTATCCCTTCTCCATGGATCAACAGTCCTGATCCTTTCCACGATCAACGGTCTTGATCGCGTCAGGATTTCACGTATCGAGGGTTCACGGTACAAGGCTCTTCCCCTCGCTGATAGCAAAAATCGCGATATCCCTTCTCCATGGATTAATGGTCCTGATCCTTTCCATGATCAACAGTCATGATTGCGTTGGGATTTCGCGTATTGCAACTTTCGGGTTGTTGTTTCTTTCACCCTTCCGAGTCCCGAAATGACGAAATCTTGTGGTGCCAAATCAATGCTCTCACTCCTCGTACTAACCACTCGTGTCAGATCGATAGAGGAGGGTCGCGACAGATCCTTGGATCTATGGTCAGATTTCATCAGTACTTGTGAAGAATGAAGGAGTCAAGGTGTTAACACCTGTGCTCCCTCTTCGAATCTAACGGTCGTGACAGGTCTCGAATCCTTCCAAAAGGATCTCGTTCGTTCGTTTTCCAAACGAAAGGATGTTCCCTTTCGATATTCGAAACTCGTTATCCTTTTAAAACTTAGGCAACAAAATTCAACCCCTTGGAGCTTCGAGCTCCCAAGGTGTCAAGACGTTCGAGATTAACTCCTTCTTGCACGGGATCCCCAAACCCAGGTCACATGAACCCTCAGATTATTCTTGGGTAATTATCCCTATTCTCAATCAAGTTTCAGGATAAGGGTTCGGGGACGGTTCAAAGTCCCTTAAGCTACTAGCCTGAATGAAGTGCTTTCCTATTTCTCCAAACTATGAGCTCTAAAACAAGGGCAAAGTAAACCTGTGAGTTTACTGTAACAGTATCCCTATCAAGGAACTCGCTTCGACTCTGGGATGTGAGGTAATTCCCCGAGAAAGGTATTTTTGAGAAATTAAACTTGAACATAAAGAGAATCAAGTAGATGGGACGATTCTCAAGGGAACAGACTCGTATTATGGAATTATTCATTCTATATAGAAACCAATTATGGACATATAAATATAAACATTCATCCATTATTTGCAGTCCAAAACACAAGGAAATCACTTCTATACATAAACCATTTATGAGCGTATAAACACGAGCATGCATCCATGATTTTCAATTCAAAATACAAGGCATAAAATACTTATCAGAACCACGAGGTGCGATGCGACTGCTGACAGGGGTACTCATTTTCACCCAACCATAGGCTCAGTCCCTCCCAATGGATTTATCACTGGCCACCCGCGAGCTTAGGCCACGATGCTATGAGATTCAATCTCTTACTTCCAAGTCAACGAAAGTTAGGGACGAAGGCTACTCTCCTTCTCCCCATACAGGAATAGTTAAGGACGAAGGTTGCTCTCCTTCACCTGTCTCTGTCTCCCTATTCCCTGTGATCAGAACTCGCTTGTTCACTTTTGATCCTTCCTCGGACCCGAGAGCTCTACTCCCGTCTCTTCACTCTTCGCAGGCCACTCCCTCTGTCCACCACGCTTCCCTTCTTGCCTCCCTCGACAACGTTGTGTGTGGCTCGAATCCCACCATCCGTGGTCAGGTTTAGAAGCCATACCGATGGGCAGTCTGCCTCATCCCTCATTAAATCTTGAGGAGGCCCTTCCCACCTACCAGCCTGACGGGAATTCATTCCTGGTCAGAGGGTTGTTCTAATCTGAGAAAAATTAACTCCATCATGGTACTGGTTCGGTGGAGGTTAACACAACCATTCTAAGTCCCCTCCAACACCTTTTCATTAGCAATCGTGTTATCTCTTTCTTATCACATCCCCCCTCTCGAAAATCATGCATCACGTAACATTTCCTATTACAATAATCAAAATTTACATTCATCAACCTTCTACACAAGGTCCATCAAATCAAACATTCACACTTTTAGGTTTGCCATAGTTCCTCGGTCCATATAGTTATATTTACAAACTAGGGGAAACAGGGTATTACAATTCCCTCCCCCTTAAAGGAATCATCATCCTTGATGTTCTATCTATCGACATGATATGTATGTACAGAAGTAAACAAAATTGGAAATGCCTGCCTCATGGAATCTTCCATTTCCTACGTAGCCTCATCTGGGCCAAAGTGTTTCCATTACACCTTGACCTGTGCAACGGTTCGGTTCCTGAGTGAGGTTTCCTTCCTATCTAGTATGCATTGGGGTTCTGGCAGGAATTCTCCCTTCGGTTCCACCTGGATCACAGACCAGTCAATCATATGGTTAGCATCATGTACATATTCCTTTAATAATGAAACATGGAAAACATTATGTTCCTTTACTATGGGAGGACGTGTTATTCTATAGGCTACATGTCCCACTCTATCTAGGAATTCAAAGGGTCCACAATACCGAGGTGCCAACTTCGCATAGGCTCCCATTCTCAGGGAACTCTTCTGGGATCTAACTCTGAGATAGATATGGTCTCCGTCTTTGAACTCTTGAGGAGTTCTCTTTCTGTCGGCGTAAATTTTCTGTCAGTTTGAGAAATTTTCAAATTTTTCCTTATCTGCACTACTTGTTGTTCCATTTCTTTTAGCATGTCAGGTCCGATTGTAATTCTTTCCACTGGATTAATCCAGCTGATTGGGATCTTGCACTATCTACCATAGAGGGATTCAAAGGGGATCATCTTCAAGGATTCCTGATAACCGTTGTTGTAGGCAAACTCTACCAATGGTAGGTAGTCTTCACATTTCTTAGGCTGATGCATTACATGCATCCTTAGCATGTCCTCTACTATTTGGTTTACTCTTTCTGTTTTTCCATCCGTTTGAGGGTGATAGGATGTGTTGAACAACAATTTAGTCTCTAAACCGACTGTTAGGGATTTCCAAAAGTTTGAAGTGAATTTGGTATCTCTGTCAGATATGATTTCCTTGGGCATGCCATGTAGTTTGAATATCTCCTTCATGAAGATGTTGGCAATATATATTGCCTTGAAAGTTGACTTGACAGGGATGAAATGGGCAGAATTACTCAGTTTTTCCACCATGACCATGATGGCATCATTTTTCTTGGTCGACTTTAGTAATCTGGTGATGAAATACATGGAGATGGTTTCCCATTTCCATTCTGGGATCGGTAGGGGTTGTAATAGTCTCGCTAGATGTCGGTGCTCTGCCTTAAATTGCTGGCATTCTAGGCACATAGATAGATAGTTAGCGATGTCTTTATTTAACCCAGGCCAATAAAATTGCTTCCTAGTGGTCATGATCATCTTCTGATATCCTGGGTGACCAGTATATGGTCTCTTATGTAGTTCATCCATTATGAACCTCTTCAAGTAATCACATTTTGGAATATATAATTTGTTTCTGTAAGTCAACAACCCTTCCTCGAGCATCCGGTAGCCTTCATACTTCAGACCTGTAGGCTCTTGCCTTAGGTATGATGTCATTGTCTTGAAGAATACATCTGTCTCTTGTGCATTTCTGACCCTTTCCCTGACATCACTTTCATGGGTGCTTACTACTGCAATATGAATCGTTTTTATACTCCTGCTAAGGGCATCAACCACCTTATTTTCCTTTCCTTTTATGTGTTTGATTTCGAAATTGAATTCACTTAGGAGATTCATCCACCTAGCTTGCCTGGCATTGAGTTTTGGTTGATCGAACAAGTGTCTCAATCCATAATGATCTGTCATAAGCACAAATATTCTACCCAAGAGGTAGTGCCTCCACATTTTTAAAGCATGTACTATGGCAGCTAATTCTAGGTCATGGGTCACATAATTGATATCATGCTCATTTAATTTCCTGGATGTGTAGCAAATTACACGCCCCTCTTGCATAAGGACTTCTTTGAGTCCTTCCTTGTAGGCATCTGTACACACAAGGAAATCATCATCTGGGTCTGCATTCTTTAGCAAGGGGGCATGGGTCAGGAGGTATTTCAATTCTTGAAATCTTTCTTCACATTTTGACGTCCAAAAGAATTTAGTCCCCTTTTTCTGAAGGGCAGTGATTGGACAACCAATCTTGGAAAACCCTTTTATGAACCTTCTATAGTATCTTGCTAAGCCCATGAAGGACCTAATATCGGACACATCGTTTGGGGTAGGCCATTCCATAATGGATCTGATCTTGTCGGGGTCTACTGCCACCCCTTCCTTAGATATGACATGGCCTAAGTAGTGGACTTGCTTCTGAAAGTAATTGCACTTGCTAAACTTAGCGTAGAGTTGATGCTCCCTTAGTACTTGAAGTACTTGTCTAAGATGTTCTTCGTGATCCTCCCTATTCTTGGAGTAGATTGGGATATCATCAATGAAAACCAATACAATTTTGTCTAGAAATTTGTTGAGTACATTATTCATCAAGCACATAAAAGTGGCGGGGGAATTGGTTAAGGATTATTCATTATTCATCGACAATCAAGGAGGGTCCCGACAGATCCTTTGATCTACGGTCAGATTTCATCACTACTTGTGAAGAATGAAGGAGCCAAGGCATTAACACCTGCGCTCCCTCTTTGAATCTAACGGTCGTGACAAGTCTCGAATCCTTCTGAAAGGATCTCGTTCGTTTGTCTTCCAAACGAAAGGATATTCCCTTTCGATATTTGAAACTTGTTATCCTTTTAAAACTTAGGCAAATAAATTCGACCCCTTGAAGCTTCGAGCTCCTAAGGTGTTGATACATTCGATATTAACTCCTTCTTGCACGAGATCCCCAGACCCAGGTCACATGAACCCTCAGATGGTTCTTGGGTAATTATTCCTATTCTCAATCGCATTTCAGGATAAGGGTTCGGGGATGGTTAAAAGTCCCTTAAGCTACTGGCATGAATGAAGTGCCTTCCTATTTCGCTGAACTATGAGCTCTGAAATAGGGGTAAAGTAAACTCGTGAGGTTATTGTAACGGTATCCCTATCAAGGAACTCTCTCCGACTCTGGGATGTGAGGCAATTCCCCGGGAAAGGTATTTTCGAGAAATCAAACTAGAACATAATGAGAATCAAGCAGATGGGACGATTCTCAAGGGGACAGACTCGTATTATGGAATTATTCATTCTATACAGAAACCGGTTATGGACATATAAATATAAATGTGCATCCATTATTTCCAGTCCAAAACACAAGGCAATTGCTTCTATACAGAAACCATTTATGAGTGTATAAACACGAGCATGCATCCATTATTTTCAATTCAAAATACAAGGCATAAAACACTTATCAGAACCATGAGGTGCGATGTGAATGTTGAGAGGGGTGCTTGTTTCCACCCAACCATAGGCTCAGTCCCTCCCAATGGAGTTATCACTAACCACCCGTGAGCTTAGGCCACGATGCTATGAGACTCAATCTCTTACTTCCAGCGCAACAAAATTTAGGGACGAAGGCTACTCTCTTTCTCCCCATACAGGAATAGGTAAGGACGAAGGTTACTCTCCTTCGCATGTCTTTGTCTCCCTATTCCCTGTGATCAGAACTCGCTTGTTCACTTTCGATCCTTTTTCGGACTCGAGAGCTCTGCTCTTGTCTCTTCACTCTTCGCAGGTCGCTCCCTCTGTCCACCACACTTCCCTTCTTTCCTCCCTCGGCAAGGTTGCGTGTGGCTCGAATCCCCCCATTCATGGTCAGGTCCTGAATCCATACCGATGGGCATTTTCCCCCATCCCTCATTAACTCTTGAGGAGGCCCTTCCCACCTATCATCCTGATGGGAATTCATTCCTGGTCAGAGGGTTGTTCTGATCTGAGAAAAATTAACTTCAGCATGGTACTGGTTCGGTGGAGGTTAAAGCAACCATTCCAAGTCCCCTCCACCACCTTTTCATTAGCAATCGTGGTCCCTGTTTCTTATCACATCCCCCCTCTCGGCAATCATGCAACATGTAACATTTCCAATTACAATAATCAAAATTTACATTCATCGACTTTCTACACAACGTCCATCAAATCAAACATTCACACTTTTAAGTTTGCCATAGTTCCTCGGTCCATATAGTTATATTTACATATTGAGGGAAACAGGGTGTTACAATTCCCTCCCCCTTAAAGAATCATCATCCTCGATGTTCTATCTATCAATATGATATGTATGTACATAAGTAAACAAAATTGGAAATGCTTGCCTCATGACATCTTCCATTTCCCATGTAGCCTCATCTGGGCCAAAGTGTTTCCATTGCACCTTGACCTGTGCAACGGTTCGATTCGTGAGTGAAGTTTCCTTCCTATATAGTATGCATTGGGGTTCTGGAAGGAATTCTCCCTTCGGTTCCACCTGGATCACAGACCAGTGAATTATATGGTTAACATCATGTACATATTTCTTTAATAATGAAACAAGGAAAACATTATGTTCCTTTACTGTGGGAGGAAGTGTTATTCTATAGGCTACAGGTCCCACTCTATATAGGAATTCAAAGGGTCCACAATACCGAGGTGCCAACTTCACATAGGCTCCCATTCTCAGGGAACTCTTCCAGGGTATAACTCTGAGATAGACATGGTCTCCGGCTTTGAACTCTCGGGGAGTTCTCTTTCTGTCAGTGTAACTTTTCTGTCGGTCCTGAGCAATTTTCAAATTTTGCCTTATCTGCACTACTTGTTGTTCCATTTCTTTTAGCATATCAGGTCCGATTGTAATTCTGTCCATTGGATTACTCCAGCTGATTAGGATCTTGCACTGTCTACCATAGAGGGATTCAAAGGGGATCATCTTCAAGGATTCCTGATAACCGTTGTTGTAGGAAAACTCTACCAATGGTAGGTAGTCTTCACACTTCTTAGGTTGATGCATTACATGCATCCTTAGCATGTCCTCTACTATTTGGTTTACTCTATCTGTTTGTCCATCAGTTCGAGGGTGATAGGATGTGTTGAACAACAATTTAGTCTCGAAACCGACTGTTAGGGATTTCCAAAAGTTTGAAGTGAATTTGGTATCTCTGTCAGATACAATTTCCTTGGGCATGCCATGTAGTCTGAATATCTCCTTCATGAAGATGTTGGCAATATCTATTGCTTTGCAAGTTGACTTGATAGGGATGAAATGGGCAGACTTACTCAGTTTTTCCACCACGACCATGATGGCATCATTTTTCTTGGTCAACTTTGTTAATCCGGTGATGAAATACATGGATGGTTTCCCATTTCCATTCTGGGATCGGTAGGGGTTGTAATAGTCCTGCTAGATGGCGGTGCTCTGCCTTAACTTGCTGGCATTCTAGGCACTTAACTAGATAGTTAGCTATGTCTTTCTTTAACCCAGGCCAATAGAATTTCTTCCTAGTGGTCATGATCATCTTCTGATATCCTGGGTGACCAGTATATGGTCTCTTATGTAGTTCATCCATTATGAACCTCTTCAAGTCGTCACAATTTGGAATATACAATCTATTTTTGTAAGTCAATAGCCCTTCCTTGAGCATCCGATAGCCTTCATACTTTAGACCTGTAGACTCTTGCCTTAGGTATCAGGTCACTGTCTTGAAGAATACATCTGTCTCTTGTGCATTTCTGACCCTTTTCCCGACGTTTGTTTCACAGGCACTTACTGCTGCTATATGAATCGTTTTTATACTCCTGCTAAGGGCATTGACCACCTTATTTTCCTTTCCTTTTATGTGTTTGATTTCGAAATTGAATTCACTTAGGAGAGTCATCCACCTAGCTTGCCTGGCATTGAGTTTTGGTTGATCAAACAAGTGTCTCAATCCACAATGATCTCTCATAAGCACAAATCTTCTACCCAGGAGGTAGTGCCTCCACATTTTTAAAGCATGTACTATGGCAACCAATTCTAGGTCATGGGTCACATAATTGATCTCATGCTCATTTAATTTCCTGGACATGTAGCAAATTACACCCACCTCTTTCATAAGGACTCCTCCGAGTCCTTCCTTGCAAGCATATGTACACACAAGGAAATCATCATCCGGGTCTGCAATCTTTAGCAAGGGGGCATGGGTCAGGAGGTATTTCAATTTCTGAAATCTTTCTTCACATTTTGACGTCCGAATGAATTTAGTTCCCTTTTTCTGAAGGGCAGTGATTGGACAACCAATCTTGGAAAACCCTTTTATGAAGCTTCTATAGTATCCTGCTAAGCCCATGAAGGACCTAATATCGGATACATATTTTGGGGTAGGCCATTCCATAATGGATCTGATCTTGTCGGGGTCTACTACCACCCCTTCCTTAGATATGACATGGCCTAAGTAGTGGACTTGCTTCTGAAAGAAATTGCACTTGCTAAACTTAGTGTAGAGATGATGCTCCCTTAGTACTTGAAGTACTTGTCTAAGATGTTCTTCGTTCTCCTCCCCATTCTTGTAGTAGATTAGGATATCATCAATGAAAACCAATACAAATTTGTTTAGAAATTTGTTGAGTACATTATTCATCAAGAACATAAAAGTGGCAGGGGCATTGGTTAACCCAAATGGCACCACCAAAAATTCTTAGTAACCATACCTCGTCCTGAAGGCTATTTTGTGGATGTGTTCATCCTTAATCCGAACTTGATGGTATCTAGATCTTAGGTCCATCTTTGAGAAGATGGATGCACCTCCCAATTAGTTGAACAGGTCATCAATTCTTGGTAAGGGGTACTTGTTCTTTATGGTTGCCTTATTGATTTGTCTGTAATCTATGCACAGTCGAAGTGTGCCATCTTTCTTTTTCACAAACAGGATGGGCACTCCCCACGAAGATACACCGGGTTTGATGTAACTTGAGCTCAAAAATATCTAGCGTGCTCATTTTGTATGGTGTTCTAGATGTTGGTACCACTCCCGGTGTAAGTTCTATTGAGAAGTCAATATCCCTTATTGGAGGTAGGTTTGGTACTTCTTCTAGGAATACGTCCTTGAATTCTCTTAATATGGGGTGGTCCTCTAGGTTTGGTTTCTCGTCTTCAACGGGTTCCAACACCTGTATTTCATATAAGGAACACCCTTTTCTGCAATACTTCTTCATTTGAAGGGCCAATATTTGTCTCACTGAGACAGGCTTCTAAATCCCTTGGAGGGTCATCTTTCTCCCTTCTTTGTTTACACGTTCTTAAGTCTTATGATAACAATCCATTTTGGTTTTATGAGTAGCCAACCAGTCCATACCAATCAACAAGTCATAAGATCCCAAGGGAAGTATGTTAAGGGTTGCTCGGGTGGGCAATCCACCCATGATGAATTGGCAGGATGGTATAGCCTCTGCCACCTTTCTTTTGGTATCAGTGGCTAGTTGTACCAACCATGGTTTAACATGTCTAATTGGTTGGAGTTTACACTTATCGACAGTCTGAGGGAATACATAACTCAAATTAGAACCTGGGTCAATTAAAATAGAAATTGGATGGTTGACGATCATACCTTTCAGCTCCACTAATGAAGCTTGGTGGTCGGCTTGATTATTGTCCAGGGCTACATAGATTCGTGGCATGCTCCTAGCCACATCATTGACGGTGGTAGCTTCTTGGATATTGTAGACCCCCTCACTGTTTTGTTGTCTTTGTGGGCAGTCCCTCAATCTATGATTTTCTCCACAACCCCAACATTTTAAGGGTTCCTTCTTTAGGTTATCGATCTTTATGGGGGATGTTTGAAAAGGTTTATTTCCACTTTGAGAGGGAAAATTTTGATGATATACACTTCTAGCAAGAAGGCCCCCCCTATAATATTGAGGAGTTGAACCTTTTCTTCTAGAATCCTGAACTACTCTTCTTCTTCCAGTCCTCGTGGGGTCTTATCTTGCTCCCAAACTGTTCATAACAATACCTCGCCTTCCAGATAGCTTATTCTAAGGTCATTGGTTCGTCAAACTCAATCCTATCTCGGTAGGTCTGAGGTAACCCACTAATGAAACACTACATTTTTTCTTTTTCATCTTTTATGTAGGGTACATACCTCAATAGTTCAAGGAATTTATTGACAAATTCCTCTATGGTGAGTTGTCCCGGTCGGAGTTTGTAGAATTCCTTAGTTTTCCCATCCATGTATTTTTCTGACGGATACTGCTTCCTGAAGTATTTCTCAAACTGTTTCCATGAAAAATCCTTCTCATGGACTCCTTTCACATTCCTAAGGTCTTCCCACCATATAGAAGCCTTTCCATTCATGTTGAATATGGCTAGTTGAGCCTTCAGGTTCTCAGAGTAGTCGTGGACTCTGAAATACTTCTTTAAACCAAGCATCCAAGCTTCTGTCTCTTCTCCTTTCTTTATATCTCCATTGAAAGAGGGTGGTTTGGATTTCTTGAATTCTTCAGGACCATGGGTTTTGGAATGCTTCCATTTCCTTCCTTTATTATGAGAATGCGAGATGGCCCTTCTACTAGAACACCCTTTGGAGTTGTCAGCTTCCTTTCTAGAGTAATCTCTTGATGAGTGTCCCCTACCTCCAGGTTGGACCTTCTTCGCGGTACTTCTCCTAGTGGGATCACTTATGGAGTCATGTTTTCGAGTCTCAGGTGGACTCTGACCTCTCTTCTTGTGTCATCGGTCTGCATGAATGGTTGCGGGTTCGTGCTGCAGTTGCCTCTGTATGTCGGATAAGCTTTGTAGCAATACTGTGTCAATTTCTGTTTGTTTCTTTTTCTCTTTTATCAATCTCTCATTGTCAGCCTTGAAACTTTGTAGCTCGACCCTGAGGATCCTTATAGTTTCAGCCAGATCTGGAGGGGTTTCCACCACCCTCCTTTCATCAGATTCCTTGTCTCTATTGTGGGAGCCATCCCCCACTTCATGACACATCATCATCCTTTAGTATTGGAGTCTTCCCGTGATTCATTGACTGTTCGAGTGTTGCCAAAAACACTTCTAGTTAGCTAACAGTCTATTAGTTCATGAACAATACACGATTTAATTTCTTAATGCACACACACAATAGAAGGTTTCATTCCTTTCTTTAATAACATTTTTAAATCAATCTTTTTAAGAAAGAGGTAAGATAGGGTGTCACTCTTTTGAAAGTACTCCAAATAGAGTTATTTAAGCGACTCGTCCATGAGCCCAAGCAGGCCAAGTCTTGTAACCATGCTCTGATACCATTTTGTAACACACCCACTCTTATGAAGAAGTTACTTTGGTGTAAAGTCGCTAAATTTTTTAGTCTTGCCACAACAGCACATGCTAAAGCGCAAGCCCCCTCCACGTGAATACTCCTTGTGACCCCTGGCGTGACCACAGACTTAACCTGAAAAGGGGTGCGTCGCCATTTCATGAGTCGGGGTTTCACGGTGTAAGGCACCCTTTCTCCTCCAAGTCCCGAAATCTCGAAAGGGGATAACAGTATCTATCTCCTCCCTTTGAATCCTCTCGTGGTGACCCTCGACTATGACCTAGGGCTAGACCTCTGAGCATGTCGGGATTTCGTGTATCAGGGGTTCACGATGAAAGTCTCTTCCCCTCGCTGATAGCTGAAATCGCGATATCCCTTCTCCACGGATCAACAGTCTTGATCCTTTCCATGAACAACGGTCTTGATCGCTTTAGGATTTCGCATATCAGGGGTTCACGATACAAGGCTCTTCCCCTCGTCGATAGCCGAAATCATGATATCCCTTCTCCACGAATTAACAGTCCTGATCCTTTCCACGATCAATGGTCCTGATCACGTCGAGATTTTCGCATATCAGGGGTTCACGATACAAGTCTCTTCCCCACGCCGATAGTCGAAATCGCGATATCTTTTCTCCACAAATCAATGGTCTTGATCCGTTCCACGATCAACGACCCTGATCGCGTCGAGATTTCGCGTATCGCGACTTCCGGGTTGTTGTTTCGTTCACCCTCCTGGGTCCCGAAATGCCGAAATCTTGTGGTTCCAAATCAACACTCACGGTCCTTGTACTCACCACTCATGTTAGATTGATGGTCAAGGAGGGTCTGGACAGATCCTTGGATCTACGGTCATATTTCATTGCTACTTGCGAAGAATTAAGGAGTCGAGGCGTTAACACCTGCGCTCCCTCTTTGAATCTAACGATAGTGACAGGTCTCGAATCCTTTCGAAAGGATCTCGTCCATTCATCTTCCAAACGAAAGGATGTTCCCTTGATATTCAAAACTCGTTATCCTTTTAAAACTTAGGCAACGAAATTCGACCCATTGGAGCTTCGAGCTCCCAAGGTGTCGAGACCTTCGAGATTAAATCCTTGTTGCACGAGGTCCCTAGACCCAAGTCACATGAACCCTCAAATGGTTCTTGGGTAATTATCCCTATTCTCAGTCGCGTTTCGGGATAAGGGTTCGGGGACGGTTCAAAGTCCCTTAAGCTACTGGCCTGAATGAAGTGCCTTCCTATTTCGCCGAACTATGAGCTCTGAAATAGGGGTAAAGTAAAATCGTGAGTTTACTGTAATGGTAGGCTTATCAAGGAACTCACTCTGACTCTGGGATGTTAGGTAATTCCTCGGAAAAGGTATTTTCAAGAAATTAAACTAGAACATAACGAGAATCAAGCAGATGGGATGATTCTCAAGGGGACAGACTCGTATTCTGGAATTATTCATTCTATACAGAAACCATTTATGGACATATAAATATAAACGTGCATCCATTATTTCCGTCTAAAAGACAAGGCAATCACTTCTATACAGAAACCATTTATGAGTGTATAAACACAAGCATGCATCCATGATTTTCAATTCAAAATACAAGGCATAAAACACTTATCAGAACCACAAGGTGCGATGCGACTACTGAGAGGGGTGCTCGTTTCCACCCAACCATAGGGTCAGTCCCTACCAATGGATTTATCACTGGCCAACCCCGAACTTAGGCCACGATGCTCTGAGATTCAATCTCTTAATTCCATCTGAACGGAAGTTAGGGACAAAGGATACTCTCCTTCTCCTGATACAAGAATAGGTAAGGACGAAGGTTACTCTCCTTCGTCTGTCTTTGTCTCCGTATTCCCTGTGATCAGAACTCGCTTGTTCACTTTCGATCCTTCCTCGGACCCGAGATCTTTGCTCCTGTCTCTGCACTCTTCGCAGGTCACTCCCTATGTCCACCACGCTTCCCTTCTTGCCTTCCTCGACAAG
The DNA here is from genome assembly GCA_032191745.1 of Picea mariana. Lineage (NCBI taxonomy): Eukaryota > Viridiplantae > Streptophyta > Pinopsida > Pinales > Pinaceae > Picea > Picea mariana. Next base: position 72,158 of record JASDQU010014153.1, read on the forward strand.
GTTGCACATGGCTCGAATTCCCCCATCCGTGGTTAGGTCCGTAAGACATACTGATGGGCAGTCTTCCCCATCCCTCATTAACTCTTGAGGAGGCCCTTCCCACCTACCAACCTAACGAGAATTCATTCCTGGTCAGAAGGTTGTTCTGATCTAAGCAAAATTAACTCCAGCATGGTACTGGTTCGGTGGAGGTTAACGCAAACATTCTGGGTCCCCTCCACCACCTTTTCATTAAAAATCGTGGTCTCTCTTTCTTAGCACATCCCCCCTCTCGTCAGTCATGCAACATGCAACATTTCCTATTACAATAATCAAAATTTACATTCATCGACCTTCTACATAACGTCCATCAAATCAAAAATTCACACTTTTAAGTTTGTCATAGTTCCTCGGTCCATATAGTTATATTTACAGACTGGGGGAAACAAGGTGTTACAATGGAACAAACATCCATTGATCAGATAGTGGACACACAGGTCAAGGGCACTTGCCAACAGAATATCCAACTTTATCGGGTTGTCAAGGCAAGGCAACTCCTACACCAAGGCAAGTGGCTCATCCGGGGCCAAATCCAGCAGAATTTTCCTCACCTAATTGGGGAACTCAACACAATGGATACAATTGCTTCCTAAAGGGGGAGAATTGATCTAGGTGGATATTGGTGGCTACCCACCTATTCCAATTGGCTCCTCTTGTTTGTTTTTGTTCAACACGTTCTTCGGTTCTTATTTGTAATTGTGGGTTCTACACTTTTGGGGCTGTCTGAATCCCCACACATCCTCCAGGTGGATATTGGTGGCCTCTCACCTAATCCAATTGGATTATTTTGTATGTTTTCATGTCAGTACATCTTGTTGTACTTCTAGGGCCGTTTTGGGGCCCTAAACGTTGTTTTTTTTGCTTGCCACAGTAAAATTGTAGACGGAGTTAGAGTTTGATGACAGAATGTGTAGTTCTCTGAAAGTCCTTTCCAACGTGCTATCATGTGCCTAAAACGAAGGTTGTATGCAAAGTTTATGACCCTGAGAAGTTGAGGTACCAACTTACCCATAGGGGTCCACATGACTTTTGACGTTTCACCTTCTAGGGTTAGGTTTTTGGATGTCTAGGGTTTTGGCATTCATGAGTAATATAAGAAAGGCCTCTAGAGCCTCATTGTAATCGATTATGCTCAGACGGATGCGCGTAGCAGCCACGTCTCTTCTTAGAGATAGCTACCACCATTCGAGCAAGTGTTTCAGTTCTGTAGTTTTACAGTTTCAGCCTATTTCATTATTCAATAGAAGATATTGTTCACTAGATATCTATGTTATTCTTCATATCTCTATGTGTATTGTATTCATTCTATTAATCAGTTCGTTCCACTCCTAAATCAAGATCAAATGACCAACATTGAGTCCCCGAAGATCACTAATGATCAAATACTATCTCCCTTTGTGATGATTATCCCACACAACAAAGAGTAAGCCTTGGCCAAATTGTTTTAAACCATTCCTAAATTGCAAGTGTACTGCTTAAACTTATTTCCCTTTGGATCATAGAGAAACCCATTTGCTCCTACCACCCCTATATATATTTTTGAAGCTCTGTAAAAAAAGAGGCAAAAAGAGTGTAATTGCAACCACCATTCACGAAAATCTAGGATACCTTTTCATATTTTCTAAGAGGGGTGAGAACCAATATGTGAGGAGAGAGTAGTGGACCTAGTGGTACTCGGGATGAGTTATCGAATCCATATCTCTTCATTTCTATCCAGAGCCTGATCCAATCCAATATTTCTTAGTTGTAAATGTTCAACGAAAATAGATTTTGCTCTAACTATTGTTTTCTCAAGTGTAGTCCATTCATTATTGATTTTTTTTCTTTGTTTCTAACCAACCAAACTTTCCAACATAGAAATTTTGAGAGGGCCAACCATACTCTCTTAAAAATTTTCTTGTTTTGGAAGACACCTGAATATTGTTTTCTCCAATTTAGGAGCATCTCATCCCAATCTCCTAGCCAGCAAGTGCAGTAGCCCAATCTAGAAAAGGATTCCCTCCAAAATGTCTTGGTATAATGGTACTTAATAAATAAATGGAAAGATGATTCTTCAACATGGGTGCATAGAAAACATTTGGAAGGGCCAACTATACCTTAATTTTTAAAATTTTCTATTGTTAGGATCTTTCTATGAGCTAAGATCCAATAGAAGGTATTGATCTTGGGTAGTCCAACGCTATTCCATATGTTTTCCACAGAGTTGAACGTTGCGGTAGTTGGGAAGCTTCTAGCTAGTGAAGAAAGATTTTCCCCATCCTTGACAATCATCGTCATATAATTCAATGGGGCACACCCTATCAGTGCATTTGAAAGATGAGTGATCGAAGGCGTCAAATTATCTAAGGGGGAACCAAAGTTCCATCCTTTCAATTGCTCATAGGATTCGTCCCATTTTGAGATGTCATGAAGACTGTCGAGGTTTCTATTTTTCATCCAATTTTTTAATGGAGCCATATCCAATATTCTTGAAAATGGTTCGAGTCCAAAGATGTTTTCCTCCCAAATATATATTTATTTCCCATTTATTGGCACCCAAGTGAACTTGTCTTTTATTGTCAGAATGGAAGCCTTGAGAAGCTTCAGTACATGGGATCCTTTTTGTGTTGTTAACAGTTTTTCAATACAAGGGGCTCTTGATCCCGTGAAGTACTTCTTCCATAACATGTTGGTGATCATTCTCTATAGTAATGTGGCTCCCATAGCCAAGTTCATCCATATCGGGTTTTGATCCCCATTACACCTCTCTGCTTTTGGATTCTAACAATCTTCCAATTGATTAAGTGATTATTTTTAGTGTTTGTTTTCCCCCCTTATCAAAGAAATTTTCTGATGTTGATTGATACATGTTTCATTATACCAACTAGAGCCAAAATGGCCAAACATTGGTGTTGGAAGCTTAATTAGTTAGGGTTAAGAAGTTGATGGAATATGAATAGTCAAGTCTTATCTTAATCTTAGGTTCCAATAGTGGTATTAGAGCGTCCTTGGTTATTAGGCCTGATTTGAGCTTTGCTAGTTATCCATAGCAATTATATGAGTGTTTCCTTTCCTTCTATTTGCAAAAATGTTCCTTCTGCCTCATCCAGAAACACGTCTTAGATTCTCATGTAGAAACGTATCTAACCTGCCATTCTGTGCCTTGCGTCCCTCTGCTAGTATGCCAAACTGTTATGGGTGCTCGTTCTAGCGTGTAGAAACACGTAGAAATGCAAGCTCTTCCCATCTATGAAATGCCTCTGTCTCTCTCACAAGCAGATCCTACCATGTATCATTCTCTATAGTAATGTGCATTTGAAAGATGAGTGATTGAAGGCATCAAATTATCTAAGGGGGAACCAAAGTTCCATCCTTTCAATTGCTCAGAGGATTCGTCCCATTTTGAGATGTCATGAAGACTGTGGAGGTTTCTATTTTTCATCCAATTTTTTAATGAAGCCATATCCAATATTCTTGAAAATTGTTAGAGTCCAAAGATGTTTTCCTCCCAAATATATATTTGTTTCCCATTTATTGGCACCCAAGTGAGCTTGTCTTTTCTTGTGAGAATGGCAGCCTTGAGAAGCTTCAGTACATGGGATCCTTTTTGTGTTGTTAACAGTTTCTCAATACAAGGGGCTCTTGATCCCGTGAAGTACTTCTTCCATAACATGTTGGTGATCATTCTCTATAGTAATGTGGCTCCCATAGCCACGTTCATCCATATTGGGTTTTGATCCCCAATACACCTTTCTCCTTTGGGATTCTAACAATCTTCCAATTGATTAAGTGATTATTTTTAGTGTTTGTTTTCCCCCTTATCAAAGAAAATTTCTGATGTTTATTGATACATGTTTCATTACACCAACTAGAGCCAAAATGGCCAAACATTGGTGTTGGAAACTTAATTAGTTAGGGTTAAGAAGTTGATGGAATATGAACAGTCAAGTCTTATCTTAATCTTAGGTTCCAACAGTGGTATTAGAGCGTCCTTGATTTGAGCTTTGCTAGTTATCCATAGCAATTATATG
>JASDQU010014153.1:76272-90515 GCA_032191745.1 Picea mariana
GAACTCTCGGGGAGTTCTCTTTCTGTCGGTGTAACTTTTTTGTTGGTCCTGAGCAATTTTCAGATTTTTCCTTATTTGCACTACTTGTTGTTCCATTTCTTTCAGCATGTCGGGTCCGATTGTAATTCTATCCACTGGATTACTCCAGCTGATTGGGATCTTGCACTGTCTACCATAGAGGGATTCAAAGGGGATCATCTTCAAGGATTCCTGATAATCGTTGTTGTAGGAAAACTCTACCAATGGTATGTAGTCTTCCCACTTCTTAGGTTGATGCATTACATGCATCCTTAGCATGTCCTCTACTTTTTGGTTCACTCTTTCTGTTTGTCCATCAATTTGAGGTTGATAGGATGTGTTGAACAATAATTTAGTCTCAAAACCGACCATTAGGGATTTCCAAAAGTTTGAAGTGAATTTGGTATCTCTGTCAAATACAATTTCCTTGGGCATGCCATGTAGTCTGAATATCTCCTTCATGAAGATGTTGGCAATATCTATTGCCTTGCAAGTTGACTTGACAGGGATGAAATGGGCAGACTTACTCAGTTTTTCCACCACGACCATGATGGCATCATTTTTCTTGGCCAACTTTGTTAATCCGGTGATGAAATACATGGATGGTTTCTCATTTCCATTCTGGGATCGATAGGGGTTGTAATAGTCTCGCTAGATGGCAGTTCTCTTCCTTAACTTGCTGGCATTCTAGGCACTTAACTAGATAGTTAGCTATGTCTTTCTTTAACCCAGGCCAATAGAATTGCTTCCTAGTGGTCATGATCATCTTCTGATATCCTGGATGACCAATATATGGTCTCTTATGTAGTTCATCCATTATGAACCTCTTTAAGTCGTCACAATTTGGAATATACAATCTATTTTAGTAAGTCAGCAGCCCTTCCTCGAGCATCCGATAGCCTTCATACTTTAGACCTATAGATTCTTGCCTTAGGTATGAGGTCACTATCTTGAAGAATACATCTATCTCTTGTGCATTTCTAACCCTTTCCCTGACGTCCGTTTCACAGGTGCTTACTACTACTATATGAATCATTTTTATACTCCTGCTAAGGGCATCGACCACCTTATTTTCCTTTCCTTTTATGTGTTTGATTTCGAAATTGAATTCACTTAGGAGAGTCATCCACCTAGCTTACCTGGCATTGAGTTTTGGTTGATCAAACAAGTGTCTCAATCCACAATGATCTGTCATAAGCACAAATCTTCTACCGAGGAGGTAGTGCCTCCACATTTTTAAAGCATGTACTATGGCAACCAATTCTAGGTGATGGGTCACATAATTGATCTCATGCTCATTTAATTTTCTGGACGTGTAGCAAATTACACGCCCCTCTTTCATAAGGACTCCTCCGAGTCCTTCCTTGCAAGCATATGTACACACAAGGAAATCATCATCCAGGTCTGCAATCTTTAGCAAGGGGGCATGGATCAAGAGGTATTTCAATTCTGAAATCTTTCTTCACATTTTGACATCCAAATGAATTTAGTCCCCTTTTCCTAAAGGGCAGTGATTGGACAACCAATCTTGGAAAACCCTTTTATGAACCTTCTATAGTATCCTGCTAAGCCCATGAAGGACCTAATATCGGATACATCTTTCGGGGTAGGCCATTCCATAATGGATCTGATCTTGTCGGGGTCTACTACCACCCCTTTCTTAGATATGACATGGCCTAAGTAGTGGACTTGCTTCTGAAAGAAATCGCACTTGCTAAACTTAGTGTAGAGATGATGCTCCCTTAGTACTTGAAGTACTTGTCTAAGATGTTCTTCGTTCTCCTCCTTGTTCTTGCAGTAGATTAGGATATCATCAATGAAAACCAATACAAATTTGTCTAGAAATTTGCTGAGTACATTATTCATCAAGCACATAAAAGTGGCGGGGGCATTGGTTAACCCAAATGGCACCACCAAAAATTCGTAGTGACCATACCTCGTCCTGAAGGTTGTTTTGTGGATGTCTTCATTCTTAATCTGGACTTGATGGTAGCCAGATCTTAGGTCCATATTTGAGAAGATGGATGCACCTCCCAATTGGTCGAACAGGTCATCAATTCTTGGTAAAGGGTACTTGTTCTTTATGGTTTGATGTAGCTTGAGCTGAAAAAGCTCTAGCGTGCTCATTCTGTATGGTGTTCTAGATGCTGGTACCACTCCCGATGTAAGTTCTATTGAGAAGTCAATATCCCTTCTTGGAGGTAGGTCTGGTACTTCTTCTGGGAATACGTCCTTGTATTCTCTTAATATGGGGTGGTCCTCTAGGTTTGGTTTGTCGTCTTCAACGGGTTCCAACACCTATATTTCGTATAAGGAACAACCTTTTCTGTAATACTTCTTCATTTGAAGAGCCAATATTTATCTCACTGAGACAGGCTTCTGAATCCCTTGGAGGGTCATCTTTCTCCCTTCTTTGTTTACACATTCTAAAGTTTTATGATAACAGTCCATTTTGGTTTTATGAGTAGCCAACTAGTCCATACCAATCAACAAGGCATAAGATCCCAAGGGAAGTATGTTAAGGGTTGCTCGGGTGGGCAATCCACCCATGATGAATTGGCAGGCTGGTATAGCCTCTGCCACCTTTATTTTGGTATCAGTGGCTAGTTGTACCAACCATGGTTTAACATGTCTAATTGGTTGCAGTTTACACTTATCGATAGTCTGAGGGGATACATAACTCAAATTAGAACCTGGGTCAATTAAAATAGAAATTGGATGGTTGACGATCATACTTTCAAGCTCCACTACTGAAGCTTGGTGGTCAGCTTGATTATTGTCCAGGGCTACATAGATTTGTGGCATGCTCCTAGCCACATCATTGACGGTGGTAGCTTCTTGGATATTGTAGACCCCCTTACTATTTTTTTGTCTGTGTGGGCAGTCCCTCAATCTATGATTTTCTCCACAACCCCAACATTTTAAGGGTTCCTTCTTTAGGTTATCGGTCTTTATGGGGGATGTCTGAAAAGGTTTATTTCCACTTTGAGAGGGGAAATTTTGATGATATACACTTCTAGCAAGAAGGCTCCCCCTAAAATCTTGAGGAGTTAAACCTTTTCTTTTGGAATCCCGAACTACTCTTCTTCTTCCAGTCCTCGTGGGGTCTTGTCTTGCTCCCAAACTGTTCATAACAATACCTCGCCTTCCAGATAGCTTCTTCTAAGGTCATTGGTTCGTCGAACTCAATCCTATCCTGGTAGGTCTGAGGTAACCCACTAATGAAACACTACATTTTTTCTTTTTCATCTTTTATGTAGGGTACATACCTCAATAGTTCAAGGAATTTATTGACGAATTCCTCTATGGTGAGCTGTCCCGGTTGGAGTTTGTAGAATTCCTTAGTTTTCCCATCCATGTATTTTTCTGACATATACTGCTTCCTGAAGTATTTCTCAAACTGTTTCCATGACAAATCCTTCTCATGAACTCCTTTCACATTCCTAAGGTCTTCCCACCATATAGAATCCTTTCCATTCAGGTTGAAGATGGCTATCCGAGCCTTCAGGTTCTCAGAGTAGTCGTGGACTCCGAAATACTTCTTTAAACCAAGCATCCAAGCTTTTGCCTCTTCTCCTTTCTTTATCTCTCCGTTGAAAGAGGGTGGTTTGGCTTTCTTGAATTCTTCAGGACCACGGGTTTTGGAACACTTCCATTTCCTTCCTTTATTATGAGAATGTGAGATGGCCCTTCTACTAGAACACCCTTCGGAGTTGTCAGCTTCCTTTCCAAAGTAATCTCCCGATGAGTGTCCCCTGCCTCCAGGTTGGACCTTCTTCGCGGTACTTCTCCTAGTGGGGTCACTTATGGAGTCATGTTTTCGAGTCTCAGGTGAACTCTGACCTCTCTTCTTGTCTCGTCGGTCTGCATGACTGGTTGCGGGTTCGTGCCACAGTTGCTTCTGTATGTCGGATAAGATCTGTAGCAAGACTGCATCAATTTCTGTTTGTTTCTTTTGCTCATTTATCAATCTCTCATTGTCAGCCTTGAAACTTTGTAGCTCGGCCCTGAGGATCCTTATAGTTTTAGCCATATCTGGAGGGGTTTCCACCACCCTCCTTTCATCAGATTCCTCGTCTCTATTGTGGGATCCATCCCCCACTTCATGACACATCATCATCCTTTAGTATTGGAGTCTTCCTGTGATTCACTGACTGTTCGAGTGTTGCCAAAAATACTTATAGTTAGCTAACAATCTATTAGTTCATGAACAATACACGGTTTAATTTCTTAATGCACACACATAGTAGAAGGTTTCATTCCTTTCTTTAATAACATTTTTAAATCAATCTTTTTAAGAAAGAGGTAAGGTAGGGTGTCACTCTTTTGAAAGTACTCCAAATAGAGTTATTTAAGCGACTCGTCCATGATCCCAAGTAGGCCAAGTGTTGTAACCATGCTCTGATACCATTTTGTAACACACCCACTCTTATGAAGAAGCTACTTTGGTGTAAAGTCGCTAAATTTTTTAGTCTTTCCACAATAGCACACGCTAAAGCGCAAGCCCCCTCCACATGAATACTCCTCGTGACCCCTGGCGTGACCACAGACTTAACCCGAAAAGGGGCACGTCGCGATTTCGTGAGCTGGGGTTTCACGGTGTAAGGCACCCTTTCTCCTCCAAGTCCCAAAATCCCGAAAGGGGCTAACAGTATCTATCTCCTCCCTTTGAATCCTCTCGTGGTGACCCTCGGCTATGACCTAGGGCTAGACCTCCGAGCGTGTCGGGATTTCGCATATCGGGGGTTCACGATGAAAGGCTCTTCCCCTTGCCGATAGCTGAAATAGAGATATCCCTTCTCCATGGATCAACAATCTTGATCCTTCCATGAACAACGGTCTTGATCGCATCAGGATTTTGCATATTGGGGGTTCACGATACAAGGCTCTTCCCTTTGCCGATAGCCAAAATCGCGATATCCCTTCTCCACATATTAACGGTCCTGATCCTTTCCACGATCAACGGTCCTGATCGCATCGAGATTTTCGCATATCGGGGGTTCACGATACAAGTCTCTTCCCCTCGCCGATAGTCGAAATGGCGATATCTCTTCTCCACGGATCAACGGTCCTGATCCTTTCCACGATCAACGGCCCTGATCGTGTCGGGATTTCGCGTATCGCGACTTCTGGGTTGTTGTTTTGTTCACCCTCCCGGGTCCCGAAATGCCGAAATCTTGTGGTTCCAAATCAACGCTCGTGCTCCTTGTACTCACCACTCATGTTAGATCAATGGTCAAGGAGGGTCCAGACAGATCCTTGGATCTACGGTCAGATTTCATTGCTACTTGCGAAGAATTAAGGAGTCGAGGCGTTAACACTTGCGCTCCCTCTTTGAATCTAACGATAGTGATAGGTCTCGAATCCTTCCGAAATGATCTCGTCCGTTCATCTTCCAAATGAAAGGATGTTCTCTTTCGATATTCGAAACTCGTTATCCTTTTAAAACTTAGGCAACGAAATTCGACCCCTTGGAGCTTCGAGCTCCCAAGGTGTCGAGACCTTCAAGATTAAATCCTTGTTGCATGAGGTCCCCGGACCCAGGTCACATGAACCCTCAGATGGTTCTTGGGTAATTATCCCTATTCTCAGTCAAGTTTCGGAATAAGGGTTCGGGGATGGTTCAAAGTCCCTTAAGCTACTGGCCTGAATGAAGTGCCTTCCTATTTCGCCGAACTATGAGCTCTGAAATAGGGGTAAAGTAAAATCGTGAGTTTACTGTAATGGTAGGCCTATCAAGGAACTCACTCCGACTCTGGGATGTGAGGTAATTCCCCGGGAAAGGTATTTTCGAGAAATTAAACTAGAACATAACGAGAATCAAGAAGATGGGATGATTCTCAAGGGGACGGACTCGTATTATGGAATTATTCATTCTATACAGAAACCGGTTATGGACATATAAATATAAATGTGCATCCATTATTTCCGTCCAAAACACAAGGCAATCACTTCTATACAGAAACCATTTATGAGAGTATAAACACGAGCATGCATCCATGATTTTCAATTCAAAATACAAGGCCTAAAACACTTATCAGAACCATGAGGTGCGATGTGACTACTAAGAGAGGTGCTCGTTTCCACCCAACCATAGTCTCAGTCCCTCCTAATGGATTTATCACTGGCCAACCCCGAGCTTAGGCCACGATGCTCTGAGATTCAATCTCTTAATTCCAGCTCAACGGAAGTTAGGGACGAAGGCTACTCTCCTTCTCCCAATACAAGAATATGTAAGGACGAAGGTTACTATCCTTCGCCTGTCTCTGTCTCCGTATTCCCTGTGATTAGAACTCGCTTATTCACTTTCGATCCTTCCTCGGACCCGAGATCTCTGCTCCCGTCTCTGCACTCTTCGCAGGTCACTCCCTCTGTCCACCACGCTTCCCTTCTTGCCTTCCTTGACAAGGTTGCACGTGGCTCAAATTCCCCCGTCCATGGTCAGGTCTGGAAGACATATCGATGGGAAGTCTGCCCCATCCCTCATTAACTCTTGAGGAGGCCCTTCCCATCTACCAGCTTGATGGGAATTCATTCCTAGTCAGAAGGTTGTTCTGATCTGAGCAAAATTAACTCCAGCATGGTACTGGTTCGGTGGAGGTTAACACAACCATTCTGGGTTCCCTCCACCACCTTTTCATTAAAAATCGTGGTCTCTCTTTCTTATCACACCCCCCTCTCATCAGTCATGCAACATGCAACATTTCCTATTATAGTAATCAAAATTTACATTCATCGACCTTCTACATAATGTCCATCAAATCAAACACTCACACTTTTAAGTTGTCATAGTTCCTTGGTCCATATAGTTATATTTACAGACTGGGGGAAACAGGGTGTTACAATGGAACAAACATCCATTGATCAGATAGTGGACACACAGGTCAAGGGCACTCGCCAACAGAAGATCCAACTTTATCGGGCTGTCAAGGCAAGGCAACTCCTACACCAAGGCAAGTGGCTCATCCAAGGCCAAATCCAGTAGAATTTTCCTCACCTGATGGGGGAACTCAATGCAATGGATACCATTGCTTCCTAAGGGGGGAGGATTGATCTAGGTGGATATTGGTGGCTACCCACCTATTCCAACTGGCTCCTCTTGTTTGTTTTTGTTCAACACGTTCTTGAGTACTTCTTTGTAATTGTGGGTTATACACTTTTGGGGATGTCTGAATCCCCACACATCCTCCAGGTGGATACTGGTGCCCTCTCGCCTAATCCAACTGGCTTATTTTGTATGTTTTCATGTCAGTACATCTTGTTGTACTTCCAAGGCCGTTTTGGGGCCCTAAACGTTGTTTTTTTTGCTCGCCACAATAAAATTGTAGACAGAGTCAAAGTTTGATGACAAAAGGTGTAGTTCTCTGAAATTCCTTTCCAACGTGCTATCATGTGCCTAAAACGGAGGTTGTATGCAAAATTTACGACCCTGGGAAGTTGAGGTACCAACTTACCCATAGGGGTCCACATGACTTTTGACGTTTCACCTTCTAGGGTTAGGTTTTTGGATGTCTAGGGTTTTGGCATTCATGAGTAATATAAAAAAGGCCTCTGGAGCCTCATTGTAATCGATTCTTCTCAGATGGATGCACGTAGCAGCCACATCTCTTCTCAGAGATAGCTACCACCATTCGAGCAAGTGTTTCAGTTCTGTAGTTTTACAGTTTCAGCCTATTTCATTATTCAATAGATATCTATGTTATTCTTCATATCTCTATGTTTATTGTAATCATTCTATTAATCAGTTCGTTCCGCTCCTAAATCAAGATCAAATGACCAACATTGAGTCCCCGAAGATCACTAATGATCGAATACTATCTCCCTTTGTGATGATTATCCCACACAACAAAGAGTAAGCCTTGGCCAAATTGTTTTAAACCATTCCTAAACTGCAAGTGTACTGCTTAAACTTATTTCCCTTTGGATCATAGAGAATCCCACTTGCTCCTACCACCCCTGTATTGATTTTTGAAGCTCTGTAAAAAAAGAGGCAAAAAGATTGTAATTGCAACCACCATTCATGAAAATCTAGGATACCTTTTCATATTTTCTAAGAGGGGTAAGAACCAATGTGTGAGGAGAGAGTAGTGGAGCTAGTGGTACTCAGGATGAGTTATCGAATCCATATCTCTTCATTTCTATCCAGAGCCTGATCCAATCCAATATTTCTTAGTTGTAAATGTTCAACGAAAAGAGATTTTGCTCTAACTATTGTTTTCTCAAGTGTAGTCCATTCATTATTGATTTTTTTTCTTTGTTTCTAACCAACCAAACTTTCCAACATAGAAATTTTGAGAGGGCCAACCATACTCTCTTAAAAAAATTCTTGTTTTGGAAGACACCTGAATATTGTTTTCTCCAATTTAGGAGCATCTCATCCCAATCTCCTAGCTAGCGAGTGCAGTAGCCCAATCTAGAAAAGGATTCCCTCCAAAATGTCTTGGTATAATGGTACTTAATAAATAAATGGAAAGATGATTCTTCAACATGGGTGCATAGAAAACATTTGGAAGGGCCAACTATACCTTAATTTTTAAAATTTTCTATTGTTAGGATCTTCTATGAGCTAAGATCCAATAGAAGGTATTGATCTTGGGTAGTCCAACGCTATTCCATATGTTTTCCACAGAGTTGAACGTTGCGGTAGTTGGGAAGCTTCTAGCTAGCGAAGATACCCTTTTTCAATAGTGAAGAAGGATTTTCCCCATCCTCAACAATCATCGTCATATAATTCAATGGGGCACACCCTATCAGTGCATTTGAAAGATGAATGATCGAAGGCGTCAAATTATCTAAGGGGGAACCAAAGTTCCATCCTTTCAATTGCTCAGAGGATTCGTCCCATTTTGAGATGTCATGAAGACTGTGGAGGTTTCTATTTTTCATCTAATTTTTTAATGGAGCCATATCCAATATTCTTGAAAATGGTTCGAGTCCAAAGATGTTTTCCTCCCAAATATATATTTATTTCCCATTTATTGGCACCCAAGTGACCTTGTCTTTTATTGTCAGAATGGAAGCCTTGAGAAGCTTCAGTACATGGGATCCTTTTTGTGTTGTTAACAGTTTTTCAATACAAGGGGCTCTTGATCCTGTGGAGTACTTCTTCCATAACATGTTGGTGATCATTCTCTATAGTAATGTGGCTCCCATAGCCAAGTTCATCCATATCGGGTTTTGATCCCCATTACACCTCTCTCCTTTTGGATTCTAACAATCTTCCAATTGATTAAGTGATTATTTTTAGTGTTTGTTTTCCCCCCTTACCAAAGAAATTTTATGATGTTGATTGATACATGTTTCATTACACCAACTAGAGCCGAAATGGCCAAACATTGGTGTTGGAAACTTAATTAGTTAGGGCTAAGAAGTTGATGGAATATGAACAGTCAAGTCTTATCTTAATTTTAGGTTCCAACAGTGGTATTAGAGCGTCCTTGGTTATTAGGCCTGATTTGAGCTTTGCTAGTTATCCATAGCAATTATATGAGTGTTTCCTTTCCTTCTATCTGCAAAAATGTTCCTTCTGCCTCATCCAAAAACACATGTCTCAGATTCTCATGTAGAAACGTATCTGACCTGCCATTCTGTGCCTTGTGCCCCTCTACTAGTATGCCAGACTGTTATGGGTGCTCGTTCTAGCGTGCAGAAACACGTAGAAATGCAAACTCTTCCCATATATGAAATGCCTCTGTCTCTCTCACAAGCAGATCCTACCATGTATCATTCTCTATAGTAATGTGCATTTGAAAGATGAGTGATCAAAGGCGTCAAATTATCTAAGGGGAACCAAAGTTCCATCCTTTCAATTGCTCGGAGGATTCGTCCCATTTTGAGATGTCATGAAGACTGTGGAAGTTTCTATTTTTCATCCAATTTTTTAATGAAGCCATATCCAATATTCTTGAAAATGGTTTGAGTCCAAAAATGTTTTCCTCCCAAATATATATTTGTTTCCCATTTATTGGCACCCAAGTGAGCTTGTCTTTTATTGTGAGAATGGCAGCCTTGAGAAGCTTCAATACATGGGATCCTTTTTGTGTTGTTAACAGTTTCTCAATACAAGGGGCTCTTGATCCCGTGAAGTACTTCTTCCATAACATGTTGGTGATCATTCTCTATAGTAATGTGGCTCCCATAGCCACGTTCATCCATATTGGGTTTTGATCCCCAATACACCTCTCTCCTTTGGGATTCTAACAATCTTCCAATTGATTAAGTGATTATTTTTTGTGTTTGTTTTCCCCCTTACCAAAGAAAATTTCTGATGTTGATTGATACATGTTTCATTACACCAACTAGAGCTAAAATGGCCAAACATTGGTGTTGGAAACTTAATTAGTCAGGGTTAAGAAGTTGATGGAATATGAACAGCCAAGTCTTATCTTAATCTTAGGTTCCAACAGTGGTATTAGAGCGTCCTTGATTTGAGCTTTGCTAGTTATCCATAGCAATTATATGAGTGTTTCCTTTCATTCTATCTGCAAAAATGTTCCTTCTGCCTCATTCAGACCTGCCATTCTGTGCCTTGTGCCCCTCTGCTAGTATGGCAGTCTGTTATGGGTGCTCGTTCTAGCGTGTAGAAACACGCAGAAATGCAAGCTCTTCCCATCTATGAAATGCCTCTGTCTCTCTCACAAGCAGATCCTACCATTCACGTCTCTCCTTTCTCTCACACGTGACCTTCCTTTATTTTCAAACCCTAGCCGCATTGTAGTTGTTGACAGAGAGTTTGATCAATGACGACAGAGAAAGAAATTTTTTTTTTCTTTGAAATGGCTGGGTCTACTCGACCGTCGAAATTTTCATATGCTATGGGTATGAATAAACTCTCATTCGTTCACGTCGACTGATAGTTCCATGGATTTGTATCTTGTGGGCCTGGTGAGCGCTCGTTTTGTTCAATTTTTCAGTTGTTCAGCTTTCTATTATGATCGTTGTGGATTGTTGATCGATAACTATTTCAAACCCCCTTGTCCTCCAAGGCTATGCCTTGCCACTAGATAATTTTTGGAGGGCTCGCCTTTGGCTCGAGTTCAGAAAGCGTTGTGGCCAGCATCCGCCTCGATTTCATTCTCGTTAAAGCATCGAGGGTTTTGAAACTTCAAAGGGATTCGAACGTCGAACTAATTGATTAAACTTGGCCTGTAGAAGCACATTTCCAAACCGACCTCAGATTCAATTAACGTCGCGGTTAACACAAAAAGCATAAGCCGGCTTCCATTCGTCCCATGAAGGACTCCATTTTTACTCTGTGTCAAACCTGCACGCGAGGGATGTTGATGTTTGTGCATGAAAGAATATGATGTTGTCGATGTTCGTGATCGTGCAGTGTAAAAATACTTGTAAAAGAGATGTAAGAAAGTTTGCATTTTTTAAAATTTTGTAATTGGGTTTATAAATTTAATTTGAGGGGTCCTCTTTTTGAGAGCATAAGCCTTTTACTCAGTGGAGGATTGAAAAAATATTGTGTATCTTTTATTTGAACCGAAACTATGCACCTCCAAAATAAATCAAGATGAAATATCGAGCAACATTGAAGGCCAGATATCTCGACCATCTGCGGAGAGATGGAAAACATGATGGTTGACCAAGGAAGGGATTCTGAGATTTTTATTCTCATTGCATTATTATTGAGTAGCTTGGAAAAGACCATTTGGTAGTTCTATGTTCTTTCTCGTTTATGGTAATCTTGTTGGATTACCCTCTTGTAAATTGTTTCTATATTCATCCTTGTGAGCATTGTGGATAACATAGTCATCCTCCAGATAGGAGTTTCAAACACAAGACAACAACGAGAGTAAATAACCACTATGGGTGGATCCCTTCTTGGAAATGGTCATCAATAGCCAAGAAGATATCGCAGTCATACTGACGAGTCCATTCTTGAATATTGACACATCTTGAAGTGAAAGGATTTGCATCTTCTCTCCTTGAACCTGACAGGGGGGAACAACATCATCAATTGATAGTCAGACTTCCAGTTTCAAAGTTCCATCAATCAACAACAAGAAAGCGTAACAAGCGCACATGATTGGTTTGTGATTCTCCTTAAATCACCACTTAGTATAAGACTTACAACTTCTACTAGAAAACAATTTGTGGTTTCCCTTAAACCTCCACCGATAGAAGACTTTCAACTTCTTCTACATCACAGTTTATGGTCATCTTTAAACCAACATCAAGAGAACTTCCAATTAGCAGAAGGCATTGACTTCCAACTTCTAGCCAACTTAGGAAATGTTCTGGGAACCATTGAGCCTAGAGAAAAGTTCCATAGTTTGTGGTCATCCTTAAACCACCAGATTGGTTTGTGGTCTTCCTTAAACCACCATCACCATTTAGTAAAAGACATCAACTTCTGCTAGCCATTCGGTTTGTGGTCATCCCAAAACCACCAGAGTCAAAGAGCACATTCAACCATCAACAGATGCACACTTCCAAATTTCAGTTGCCCACTTTCAGATATCAGCTCTCACCTTGGACTCATATACACCCCTTCAGATTAAGGGGGGAAATCTTGGAAATGTAATATGTTAGGGTTACTTCACTGGAGGAATATGAAGAAAACAATCTTCGTGAGTCCAAGAAACATCTTGGAATATGAATTCAAGCGTCGACATCATTATATGTATACATTATCATATTGATGTTTAATGCAATCTCACGCTTTTCTTATATTCGTGTTCCAACAATTGGTATAGGGGCAGAGCTAATAAAATTGTTTTGAAGAGAACTATTCTCCTTGGTGGATTAAGCCAATAAGATCCCCATTGCTCAAATTTAGTTATGTTTTTTTTCTAGAATGCATGTCTATGATCGAGAAGAATAAATTTTGAGAGAAATGGGGATTCTAGGGTACAAGAAAGAGGACCAATTATTAATCAAAGGAAATTGAAGAAATCAAGAAATGGATTGGAGTACCCAGGGACTTGCATTTCAACCAAAAATTTGATATTTTCGGTGATTTACTTCTCCTCTTGACACATCCAAAAAAGAGTTCAAAATTTGATTAAATATGGAATCTATTATTAGGGAGGCCCCCCTTAATAGAAGGGTATCATCTACAAATTGAGAATTAATGATGTGTTTGGAACCTCTAACAATCTCAATCCCTAGAATATTGCTTGAGACCCGTTCCCATTCAATCTTGGGACTGAGAGAGTCCAACATAATGATGAAAGAAGAGGAGATAGCATGAAACCTTGCCTCAACCCTATGTTACTTTGAAAAAGGAAGTGGGTCATTCATTAACTAATGGTGCAATCTAAGGGGATCCTATACAAGACTCAACCCACTGAATGAAGGAAGAATTGAATCCTACTTTTCCCAAAACCTTGTAGAGAAAGGAATTTCTAACCCAATCAAAATCATTTTCCATGTCCAACTTTATAATCGTACCTTTTTCCTTCGCAGTTGAGCTTGAGTGCATGGCCTCTTCCACTAGCATTATGTTTTCTATGATCTGTCTATTTTGCATGAACCCCCCTCGATTCTCTTAGATGATCTTAGACGAAAAATAAACTTTCTTGTTGGTAATGATCTTGGTCATAATTTTATATGAGGAGTTGCAAAGTGAGATTGGTCTGAATCTAGAAAAGCAAGAGGGGTTTGCTTCTTTAGGGATTAAGGCTAGAAATGTTGAATTTGTACTCCCCTTAGTTACAAGAGTGTTGAGCATAACATAGCATTCACTTGAGGTCATGTTTTATTAAGTCCCATAAGAACCCATAAAAAGAGATGAAAAATTCATCAGACCCTGGGGATTTATGTAGGTCGGGTTCCAAATGGAAATTTTAATTTCAATTTCATCAATTGGTCTTGTAAACTCCATGTTTTCCTTGCTAGATATGGCTGTTGGTATATGTTCTATAGCATTGTCTATATCACCAAAGAGCACCTCATTCTACTGAGAAAACAAAGAAAAAAAGTGTCGCCTGATAACCTATTTTAACTCCTTAAAATCATAGATTTTACTCCCATCTTCCCTTAAAATTTATTTTACTTTGTTTTGGACAAGATATACTTTAGCCTACTTGTGAAAAAACTTGTGTTCCTATCCCCTGGTTTCAGCCAAAGAATTCTAGATTTAAGTCGCCAATATTCTTCTTCTAAGCACACAACCTTAGTGTATTGCTTTTGTAAAATCACCTTCTCCTCTTGAATCTATGGAGCGACTTCTTCATTCTCTAGCTTAGTTTGAATTTTTTCTAATTTTGATTTAA